>PVLC010048323.1:0-10794 GCA_004027655.1 Graphiurus murinus
TTCTAAAGGCAACAAAAGTTAAAGGCCAAGTAACATTTAGAGGCAAGCCAATTAGAATCACCCCAGACCTCCCAAACCAAGTCATGAAAGCCAGGAGGGGCTGGAGTAACATATTCCAAACCTTGAAAGAAAATAACTTGCAGCCAAGATTCTCCTACCCAGCAAAACTCTCTCTCAAAATTGATGGGGATATAAAAACGTTCCATGACAAACAGAAACTGAAAGCATTCATGTCGTCCAAACCAGCACTAGAGAAAATACTCAAAGAGATTAACTACAAAGAAGAACTAACAAGTAAACGTCAGAACCAGAGAAACAATAATTTCCAGGAAGCAAACAACTAAGCAAAGAAGAACAAACACTACTGCAAATAGAAGTCAAAACCCAAAATGTTAGAAAAAGGGACACATGAGGAGAAACTATACTTCCTGTTTCTTGATATAATTGTATACACAGACTGAAATCACTATCCTGTGACCTACACGGGAACAATCATGAAGATGAAAATAGGCTAAGAGGCAGGACGATAGAAAGAACCCAGGTTATTGGTGATGTCAGTCCAAGAACAAGTATATCCAGGTCCAGAGGTTGCTTATGTCAGTTATGGACAAATATTCCTCTACCTAGGACACTAAAACAGTGCATCTTAGAATGTGTGAGCACTTGCTGTTTCAGTGAGCATTCTTTTTCTTTTCTTTCTTTCTTTCTTTCTTTTTTTTTTTTGTGGTACTGGGGATTGAACTCAGGGGCATTCTACCTCCGAGCTACACCCTCAGATGTATTTTTTGTTCTTTATTTTGAGACAGGGCCTCACTAAATTGTGGAGGGCCTCACTAAATACCTGAGGCTGGCCGAGAACCTGGATCCTTCAGTTTCAGCCTCCCAAGTACTGGGATTACAAGTATGCACCACCACACCCAGCTGGCCTTTCACTTTTTAATATAATTACTTTGTATATGAAGATGATTATAAATAATTTCAATCTACAGTAGGTGTTATGGTTTGGATATAGAATGTCTCCTGGAAAAGCTTACACATTGACAATTCAAAAGTATTGGAAGGCAAAACAAGTGAATCATGAGGGTTTTATATCATCTATGGATAAATCCATTGATTGGTTAATCATTTGAATGGATTTATTGGGTGCTAATGTAAGTAGGTAGGATGTTGCTAGAGGAGGTAGGTCACTGGGGGGGTTGGTGGACTTGGGTACTATGTATGGACTTTGGTACCTCAGTATCGCAAAAAAAAAAAAAAAAGTGAAAGGCCTATAACAGAGTTCTTTTTGATACTAATTTTATTTAAAACTTCCACAGTAGGGAGCTGATTAATAAGGCTTAACAGGTATGGTTAAGAGTGCTGTTCCTGATTTGATTATCTTGCTATTCCATGCTCTCCTTGCCATGATGTGCTTACATCAGGACACTTACTACCTTAGCTCATGTGATAACTCATATTTCAAGTTATAGATGTTTTCCAAATTATGGATGAAGAGGGGTCTTTTTTTGTTTTATTGGTTCATTGTAATTATACATCATAGTTTGGTTCAATGTGACACAGGTATATGCACACATCACTTGGTGTGTTTCTTTAATATATTCTCATAACTACCTATCATGAGTTACAAGGCAATTTGATATCCTCTATGACACCTTAAGCTCATTTCCTGTTATCTGGGCAATGTTTACCTCCATTTGCTCAGACCTCTTCTTCCAATCCTTCTCTGTGCTCATACTCTATGGTAAGAGTGACTATAAGAAGTTCAGGTGTTGTTGGAGAGGAAGATAAGGCATATTTTGTATTTTGATATTTTTCTTGGTTAATTTAAATGCATTTCCTCAATGCAAAGAAGTATATAGACTCTCTCCTATTTCCCGTTTAACATCATTAAACCTTCTCCCAACCATATTTCAAGTATGGAGTCTCAGTATACTCAAAATGTTGCTTGGATCAGTGTGAATACACATCAGTTTAGAATTTCCCAGGGACAAAAAGCTGCATTTGAAGGTTTGTTTTTGCAGCTTGCCAAACATTCAGCGGAGATGATGGTAATTTAGTTGGTGATCCCCTTATCCTCTCTGATAAAAAGGCAAGATTGCTGGCAGAACTAGATTTCAGGAGAAAGGAAAATTTCACTCTGCTCCGTACCTAGGAAGTTCAGCATTTCGTCTAGGCTGTTGAGGAGAAAAAAAAATCAACAAACGTTTAACTTTGAAGAGAAGTAAAAATGGTATAAAATAGTACATAAAATGGTAATTTCAAGGTAAAAATTAATCAGAGGTAGATATTTTTACATACAGGGAGAGATAACTTCCTATGGCAACCATTTTCTCCATAGTTTTAAAGAAACAAGTCAGTTTTGTATAACACTGTTTTTATCCTCTAACTTAGGAAGAACATTTGGGTAAATAGAAAATAAATGATCCATAGCTTTTATCTATAGCTTGGCTGTATTGATCTTTTACAGCACTTCTTGATGATTTTGTTTTTCTGGTTAAAAATAGAGCCATCTGTATGTGTCTCTCACATTTTTAAAGTGTTTTCCCCACTCTCAGATCAATTGTTCCCTTATTTTGGACTCTAACCTGCTTCATTCGACTTCACTGAAACATTTGGGGGCATCTCTGTAGCTTCATGTCTGTAATTAATCACTTCCTTTTCCGTTTTTTTGGCATGGGGCCTCTTGTTAGCCTGATGTCTAGTCTGTCTTCTCAGCTCACATCCTTTAGTTCTCTCTACTTCCCTATGTGTTCTTCATTGAAGTTTATTTTTATCATTCAGCCATTTATTAGACAATGAGGTGAGGATGGCAAAGAATGTAATTGGCTAGTGGGAATCTTGATTAAGAAGTGACAGTGAACATTTTTATTCCTAAGGATATTAAAAAACAGAATACATAAGAATTAAAGAACTTTCCAAGGATTCAAGTGACCAGGAAGAGAGATTTCTTATGTGAGCAAAAATCTTTGATGACAGTTTTCCTTACGGGACTAATATACTAGAGTAGAAATGGACAGCAGTGACTGATTTGACTTGGATACAAATCACATTTTATATACTATTGATTTCTAGAAAAAATGTGTTTTTATTATGGGAAACTAAAAGTATATGCAAGGTTAGAGAAAGTAATACAATAAAATGTATTCATGACCCATCTTAAATAATTGTCACTCTCCAGGAATCAATCAATCTCTCTCTCTCTCTCTCTCTCTCTCTCTCTCTCTCTCTCTCTCTCTCTCTCTCTTTCTCCCTGCAACTTCCAAACCAAGCTTTGAGAGTGTTAAAGCCTCTTTCAAACAAGAGTAAGCTGCTGCCTTGAAGATCCCTTCCCCAAATATTTTTAATTAATTATTTTAGCTAAGCATTACTTATGTAAAGTACAAAAATCAAATGTACAGCTCAACAATCTTTCAGCTGAACATATCAGAGTAACTAATACCAGATCAAAAAACAGAACATTATCAGCATCCCAGAAAACCCCTGGTGTTTCCTTTGAGTTACTAGATCCTTTGGATGTGAGTATTACACTGACTCTGTCTAATACATTAGCTTTGCATATTTTAGAACTTTATATAAATGGTTGAATTGTATAATATGTACTATTTTGTGTCTGGTTACTTTCTCTCAAACATTATGTCTGAGAGATTCATCTATTTTGTGTAGTATAATTTTGGTTTATTCATCTTCACTGCATATGGTACTCTTGAAAGAATATGCTATAATTTATTTATACATTCTTCTGTTGAAGGATATTTGAGTTGTTTTCAATTTGAGGATATTGTATACACAGCTACTATGAATATTCCTGTGCACGTACTCCTACATCAGTATTCCTGTTGAGTATAAATCTAGGAATGGAATTACCATGTCACAGGTTCTGCATATAATCAGTTTAAACAAACACTGCCAACAATTTTCCAACATGACTGTTTTTATTTACATCACCACTGATAGTACATAAAAGTTTGAGTTTTGCCACAGCCTCATCATGATTTTATGTTGTTGGTCTTCTTAATTTTAATCATGCTGGTAGGTGTGCAGAGATATTGTCTTATAATTTTAATTTGCATGTCTCTGATGACTAATGAAGTTGAGTACCTTTCTCTTTATTTTTATCTTCTCTTTTGTGAAGTGTCTCTTTGAATCTCTTATTTACTCTTCTATTGTTTTTTGTCCTTTCCTATTGGATCACAGGAATTATATATTCTGGATACATATGAGTCTTTTGTCAAACATTTGTGTTGCAAGCATCCTCTCTCATTGAGTAGCTTGCCTTTTCACTATCTCTGTGTGTGTGTGTGTGTGTGTGTGTGTGTGTGTTACTGGAGAGTGAACCCAGGGGCATTCTACTTCCAAGCTATACCCACAACCCTATTTTTTTACTCTTTATTTTGATACAGAGTCCCACTAAGTTGTGGAGGGCCTAAGTAGCTGAGGCTGGCCACAAACCTGGATCCTCCAGTCTCAGCCTCCCAAGTACTGGGATTACAAGTGTGTGCACCACACCTGGAGCCTTTTAACTATCTTAATGGTGTATTATGATGAACATAAATGTTTTTGTAGACTGGGGGAGTAGCTTAGTGGTACAGCACTTGCCTTGCATGCATAAAGCCCTGGATTCTATCCGCATCACTGCAGAAACATTTTATTTCAAATTTCTGATATTTGTGTATCTTATTTAAGAAATATTTGTGTATTCCAAAGTAATTAGCCATTTTTCTTCTGAAAGTTTTATTGTTTTATACTTGATAATTGGATCTAAATTTATCGAGTTTGTGTGTGTGTGTGTGTGTGTGTGTGTGTGTGTGTGTGGTACTGGGGATTGAACCTGGAGGCATTCTACCTTTGAACTACACCTCCAGTCCTATTTTACTTTTGTTTATTTTGAAACAGAGTCTCACTAGGTTGCTAATAGTCTTGCTACATTGCTGAAGCTGTCCTCAAATCTGCCATCCTCCTGTCTCAGCCTCCCAAGTATGGGAATTACAAGCCTGTGTCACCACGCCCAGCTTTGGCGTTGACTTTTGTGTATAGCATTAGCATGAGGTTGAGAGTTCAAATTCATTTTTTCCTATATGGATATGCAATTTACCATAATTTCTTGCAATGAATATCTCATGCCCACTGGATTGTAGCATGATTCTTGTCAACATTTGTATTCATATATGTTTGGATCTGTTTCTTGGCTCCCTATTTCTTTGTTTAAATAAACTTTAATTGCTGCAATGTAATTATTAATCTTAATGAGGTTCAGAGTGATAGGAACATACATGCACACAGCACCCTATTTTTGTTCCATTGACCTATTTGTTTATGATTATGCCAATACTACAGTGGTCTGGTAACTTTATATTATGCCTTGATTACAGGTAGACTATCTCCTCTGGCTGTGCTGTTGTTCCAGACTGTCTCTGGTTTGCTCTTCCTAGTCCTCTGCCTTTTGGATCAGCATGCCAATTTATCAGTTTACACACACACCTCTATTGAAAATTTTCTTCATGTTTTAAAAAGTATTCATTTTACCTTTCTTTTTCTTCTTCCTAAATTATAATTATTAACATATGTTTGGTTGGGATTCTATTGAGCATTCACTTGGCCAGTTCAGTTCACTGTAGATCACAGGAGGATGGTTGGGAAGACAGGAGCTGGGAAGGTAAGTGGACCTAGATAAGGCAAGGCACAATAGAGCATTTTAGGTATTTTAAGCTTTGTTCCAAGAACAGTGAGAAGGCAATTAAGGGGAATTATTGTGGTAGGCTCTGTGTGGGTGCAACTCTGCTTTGTGGAAGTCTAAATCACCAGAAAGCACATGTTCAGAGATGTCAGCTCTTATGAAGAGTGCAAAAGACAGCCACATTTCCCTCCTCCTGACTACCTAAAGTGACATAGATGTGACCTCTAGAGGTTACAAAGTCCATCTCAAAGAAGTAGATTCTTATCCCTAGCCCTAAACCCATCACTCTTAAACTAAGTGGTACTAATAGGCAGCAGTTTGTTTGATTGCCTTTCAAGAATGCTACTCCAAAGCCCAGCTATGTGGAGAAAGGAGAGCACCTCCCTGGGGCTGCTATTATCTGAATGGTATCTCTATAGCCTGCCAGAAAACAGGAAGGGCCCTATCCTCTGGATAGCTGTTGTCATTGACAGTCTTGAGATAGGGGAGGGGGTCAGGCTGGAAGGGCAGGAAGGGTTAAAGGAAGCATGCAAACTGAAACTTGTTTGACAACCACAACAGCCATGACTCATACTTCAGTGCACAGTGCATCAGGACACTCAGGGGCCTGTGAGTGTGTGTGTATATGTGTGTGTGTGTGAGTGTGTGTGTGTCTGTGTGTCTGTGTGTATTGTCATATATAATTTTGAAAATGTAGTGAATTATCCACCAGGAGAACCATTTCTTTTGTAATCAGTGAAGACACAGCCTCTGTATCTATAAACCTATCTATACATTTGCAAAGGGCAACTCTGCCGTCATTAGGAGTTGCTTTAGCTAGGAAAGAAGAGTCTTATTCAACCTCAGGAGAACCCCATCCAAGTTACTCCACAGTCATTTTCTTGTTAGCCTCAATCTAGCTTAAAAACCAGAACAGCAGTAACTGTGCCTATAAATCTGTCCAACACTAGCTCTACAGTGGCAAAGGCAACACAATAGTTTGTAACAACTTTCTGGGAACCTCTCAGTTTGATACTCATTCCGGATAGCTGAGTGTGTATCAGGTAAACTAAAGGGGTTTTCCAGGAGTTTTATGAGTCTAATTTTGGGGAACAGTTAGGTTCTCCTGAAGTCAAGTCTGTACAAAGGGCCTGGTGTTGAATCTAGCTCTCCATCTGTGTCCCCTTCTCAAAACCAAGTTACCTTTTGGGGTTCCTGATACCTTGTCCTATCCCAAATCCTTGGTGCCCTTTCCATTCATAGTAGAAGTTATCATAGAATTGAATCTCAAAAGGTGATAGTTAGGATCTTGCTCATATTTCTCCCTAATTGAGCATAATTAATTTATTCTCTATGTAAATTTTCTGAACTTTTCTTAGAGCTGTAGTGTTGGGAGGAGAAGACTGGCTGACCTTGGGCCTTTGGAATGTCCATTAAGTCAATTTTTCCTGGTGTCTTGGCCTTGGAAAGACTGGTAAGCAGATTGATTTATTAAGAACATTAAGTGGTAAAAACAAAGAATTATACCAATATAGCTTAAACCAAGCAATCAGTATATCAGGTTAGCAAAGAACTCGAGGACCTTCCCGTTCCAGGGAAACCAGCTAAGCAAAATAAAGGAGAAAAGAGTAAGAGGTGGGGGAGGGAAGTTGAGGGAGAGACTCACATCCACATGCACTACAAGGTCCAAGGCTGCACATGCAAAGCATTAGGTAAAGAGCATTGTGCACATTTAGAATTCAAAAGATGATAGTTACTATTAGGCTGCTATTATTTTTTGGTCATGCCATTTTATCCACGTTAGAAAAATAAAATAGGATGCAACAGAAATTTAAAAATAGAGAAAGTGAATGTTCATCAACGTATTTTTCACACATACTCAGGTTATTAACTTGCTTTTTTAAAAATCTTGATCACAACCTGGCATGGTAGCACACACCTATAATCCCAGTACATGGAAGGCTGAGACAGGAGGATCACAGGTTCAAGGCCAGCCTCAGAAACTTAGCAAGGCCCTCCACAACTTAGGCCCTGCTTCAGAATAAAAATAAAAATAAATTTAAATTGGGCTGGGGGTATATCTCAGAGGTAGAATGCCCCTGGGTTTAATCCCTAGTACTACACACAAAAATAATCTAGGTAGCATTAAGTGTTGGTGATGGCTTCTTACCATCCAGGAAGAAATAAAAAGTTCTATTTATCACAAAACATTGAATGCCTAGGAAAGGGGCTTGATATCCTTTAGATCTTTTATACTCACTCTAACTCTGTGTTGGACTATTGAGTTAAAACAACCCTCTCCATAACACATTGAATTAGGAAACTCATACTTTTTCTCTAGGGAATTGTTTCTCCTAACCCCAATTGGCTCTGTTATAAAGTATAAAATTGCTTAATAATTACACTAGCAGGTGATTTTTTAGTCCTGTATCTAATCCTGTTAAAATTTTATATGTTAGTCATATTGTATAAAATTTCCATAAGTTACATAAAATAAAAAGTGATTATTAGTGGTTAGTAGAATACTAGAAAAAATCACATAAAAATGTTTGCATTGTTTGTTGCTAACTTATAATATTGTATACCCCAATCTTTTGCTCTTCCCTGACACCAACAATGGAAGCATATAAACTGAGTTTTATTCACATGCTTTCAAAAGTCATAATTCAGAATCAAATTTTGAATCTCCTCTAGTCTAAGAACTTTCTTCAAGAGGAATGTTTACCTTAAGGTTTGAAAGAAGGTTCAAAGTAAGTCAGGAATGTAATGGGAAAGGGCTCTCAGGCTATCTAGAGCTTCATGAAGAAAGTTTTCTTTATCCTTGGTCTAGGAGTCTTTTGATGTGATTCAATTAGTGTTTGAGACTATATCTGTCTCATGGACCAACTTACAGTAGTCCAAGCTCATAAGAGACCAATGCTGGAAAAACCAGAAGGCTATTAATTTATAATTAGACTATAGGTGATGTAGGAAATGAAAAACTTATCAACAGATTCATATAGGCATCCAAATAATGTATGGAGTTAGACAAAAGCCATATATAATCATTGCATGTTAAATGTTATTATGCTGATGGTACAATCCACTCATTTATACAAATGTCAAGTATCTATTTTCTCTAACCTCTAGGAAAAATTGCAGGAATCTACCCTATAATTCTCCTATGTTATAAAATCGACCATAGCTTTGTAGTATTTTTTTTTTTTTGGTATTGGGGATGGAACCTGGGGGCATTCTACCTCCGAGCTACAACCCCAGCCCTATTTTTTTTATTTTTTATTTTTTGAAACAGGGTCTCACTAAGTTGTGGAGGGCCTCACTAAGCAGCTGAGACTGGCCGCGAACACGGATCCTCCATTCTCAGCCTCCCAAATGCTGGGATTACAAATGTGTGCCACCACGCCTGGCCAGCTTTGTAGTATTTTTTTTTTTTTTTTTTTTTTTTGCGGCACTGGGGATTGAACTCAGGGGCATTCTACCTCCGAGCTACAACCCCAGCCCTATTTTTTATTCTTTATTTTGAAACAGGGTCTCACTAAGTTGCGGAGTACCTCACTAGGTAGCTGAGGCTGGCTGCGAACCCAGATCCTCCGGTCTCAGCCTCCTGAATGCTGGGATTACAAGCGTGCGCCACCACGCCCGGCAAGCTTTGTAGTATTTTTAAACAAGTATGGCATTGCCATTCTGGTGGTTGGTGGTGGGGTCTGAATCTCATTAGGCAGAACTGTCCCATATATTATGGGATATTTAGCATTCCTGGCCTTTACTCCTGATTACGATGATTCACAATCATTATAACAGGCAAAGGGGTCCTTATATATTTTTCACTGCTGCACAGAGGGGATGGGGTCTGCTCTTAACTGAGATTCAAAGGTCTGCCTTAGGTGGAAAAGGTCGAGAAGTTAAAATCTCTTCCCTCTGCACAGATGCCCACTTTTCAGATGATCTTTCTGAGAGAATCTCTTTCTTTAGAGAATCTCATAGAGGTCAAGGTCACAGATATACCCATGGAATTATTACAGGAGGGGACCAGGATGAAGCCAATGGAGAAGACTTCTAAGGGTAAGTTGAAGCACATTTTAAAATGGTGGAATGTATCCCCAAGGAGACACTGCATACAACTCCCATGTAGCATAGAGATGAAGTGAGCTAGTGTTGGAAGTGGTGATGGAGTGGAGGGTGGGAGAGGGAGAAACTCTGACTGCTCATCTTCTTAGCTCTGAGACAGCCCAGAATATAACTGCATGGAACCCTAGGATTCTGAGAAACCCTTGGAAAAATTCTTCTAGGTTCATGCATGCTTTGGTCACAATGATTAAGGGAATAATGATTAGACCACCAGTAATACAGTGTCTGCCTGGAGTGTGTTCTCAGGAATCGGCAATGGCCAATGACAATGCTCCTGGGTCTGGGAGGTCAGACCTGCCTACCTTTTCCTTGGAGGCATGGGCTCCTCTGGAGTGGGGAAGGGTGCTCCTAGGACTGTGCATTTCTGTCACTGAGCCCAGAACTCCTTCAGTGCTCAACTACACCGGCCCCTATCCCTGGCTCCTGTCCACTTGTGACTGGACATGGTAGTATATTTAATTATCTCTTAGTTTTGGAGAAACCATCTGTTGTCCCCCAATTTGGTATTAGTTGTCTCCTTACTCTCTTCTTTAGGGTGGCTTTTTATATATCTGTTCCAATCTACTGTGTACTCATTTTCTTGTTTAACTTTGTTGTGGTAGTCTTATTTATTTTGACTTCTCTAGAAGCCCAGAGATTCTCTACTCTGGTCCCACTAACCATCTATCTAACTTCTGTTGTTGTCTCTAAATAAAACCAGAGGGAGAAATATGGAACAAAATCTAAGAGATCAAAAGGACATCTTAACTTGCAGTTGAAGTATGCTCTGTAAGTTCTCAGTAATTGGTAAGATGAATAGTTATAATGAGAACGTTTTACATCAGCCCCAAGTGATCTATTTTAAGTTTGGGAAGAAAAACTTTGGACAGTGTGGAGATGAGGAAGATACATTCTCTTTTCTCCCTTGTTTGCTTCTCCAAAGTTTACTGAAAGCTCACTACACTTTGGGTAGGAAACAAAGAAGTTAAATTGCTGGTAAGACTATATCAAGAAAATTCAGCAATATCTTGTCT
>PVLC010048324.1:0-10786 GCA_004027655.1 Graphiurus murinus
ATGCTTTAATTTGGATTCTCTGTCAACACACAAAACCAATGCAAGATAGGAGACCTGGACCATCTGTTGCTTTAGTAAGGGTGCTCTGCAGAGGATGGTGCCAGGGGGTGGTAGGGCAGGGTGAGGACTGGGGCTGGGTTCTGTTAGTGCTGGTGTGAACGTCTATCACTTAGGACTTCAGTAGTCAAAGTGGACTGATTGGGATGGACTTAGGAAGCATCTCCCCTCTTAAAGGGAAAGCACACAAAGTAATCATAACTTCCCTCCAAAGCACGAGTCAGGATACCCACCACTCTCCTTGTCGTCTTGCTGAACAGCATTGTACAGGGCATGAAACCCTGTGTTGGTGATCATGGCATCACTTCTGAACACTACGGTCATGACATTTGAAGAGGAGAGGAATCTGAGCTCCATCCCAGCACAGAATCTGCCCAGGGAGAGTGAGGCAGCTTGCCGTCCATCGAACACTTCAACAAAGTCATACGGGCACCCATAGACATCCTCGAGTCTGAGGACATGAATGTAGTGTTAATCTCCCCCAAGGAAATCTGCACAGCTATCCCAGAACTCTCTTTCTGACCACACCCCACTAACCACTTGACCTAAGAGTTGCTTGAATCTGCCCTCCCTTCCTTCCCTCCCAGCACAGTGCCTGTCTGTCAGCCTCCCATCCCTCACCTGGTCTATTTCAGTGGCTTCCCACCTGGAACCCTGGCTTTCAGTCTCCCTTGCCCTCTTCCTCTCCACCTTAAGTCTTCTTAATGTCCTCTGACCTCTAATTCAAATCCTGCCATTCCCTGGGTGGTGGCAAGTGTTCAACAGGGTCTCATTGAGCAAAACACTTAAGAAGACCCTGAGCAGGGAGAAAGAATGACAGCTGTAAGAAGCTCCAGGCCCTGCTGGGTGGGCTCTTCCCACTGATGCTCCAACTGGATGTTTTCATAACATGTTTTGGCCAACCTGGATGATCAGAGAGGCTGTCCTGGCCCTCTTCCCTAATGCTGTCTTCTCCTTCTTCACTTTACCTACAACCATAGATATGCACTGTTTTTTCTTCGTAGTACTTGTCGAATCATTGCTATCTGAGATTGTCCACTGAGTTATTGGTTTATTCAAGTACTATTTGTTTTTCCATCTAGAATGTGAACTCAGGAAGGAAGAGGTCTTATCTGTCTTGTTTGGCACTATAAGTTCATTCCTAGACCAGGGCCTGTACAGAGAGGGGCTCAACAAGTATATGTTGAAAGAACATCAACCTCTAACATGACACACATGTGCACATTTGTATCTAAATAACAGTAAGTAGCCTTTGATGCCTACATTATAAATTCTCATTCCATGACATATATGAATGTAATGGGTATAACTACATCTGTACACCAATTAAGTACTGGATTTGAGAACCTGCTATTCAGAACATATGGATTTCAATAAAGTAAAAACTAAGTACCTAAAAATATCCCATTTTTAAACTTTTAAGAAAATGTCGCTGATAAAATTCATGTGTAAGGCGCAACACTATGGCAGTAACTGGTGTTAAAATGGAGACCAGGGCTGAAGAATCGCTAAGCAGACAAGCCAGGTGGGCCTCATAAGTGACCTGAACCTTGCTTGATTTGCAAAACTAAGCAAAATTCAACTTGAACTATCTCTCGCAGATGACTGTACTAGAAAAAAACAAAACTGAAGCTCAACCAGAGACAGTCCACAAACTTATAATTCCATAACTAGGGACTTTCTAATGGGATAACCCAAATGAGGCAACTGTACAAAGGTTTTCTTTGTTTTACTTCTGTGTGTCCTATTAAACCTCCCCATTTCAGATTCACTGTGGACTTCTGAACCACTTCTGGTTGGAGCTGCCTGATGCATGAATCACTGTGTCCTCAAATAAGTTCCTTAAAAATTATTGTGCCTCAGTTTACTCATTTTAAGTGATGACACTTAGATCTCAGAAATTAATCAGAAAACAGGTTACACTTAGCAAGAATGAAATAGCATAATTTAAACATGGATATAATTTTTACAAATCAAGCATGAAGCAAAATTCTGTCCAAGCGGACATAGAAGAAAACAAAGCAAGCACAGTGTGTACCAGGATTTACTGACATTTGGTGCTGGATGATTCTTTACTGGGGGAGGGCAGAGTTGTCTTGTGCATTATCAGCACAAGCTTAGCAGCATCCCTGGCCTCCACCCACTAGGTGGCAGTGGCTTCCCCCAATTATGTCAATCAAAAAATGTCTCCAGAGGTAGCTAAGAGCCCTGTAAGAGGGTATAATCATGACAAGTGGAGAACTACTTTGTAAACAATAAATACTTTTATGTCCTGAGAAACAAAAAGCAAAGATCAATAAATCTAGACTTTAAAACATCAAAACCCCCAAATCAGCAACTATGCTCTGGTTCTAGGCAACATATTAAACAATTCCTTGATTTGCATGCTTTAAAGTTATAGTGGGAGATTTATTTCAGAATACCAACCTTTAGATTACAGGGGGTATGGTCCATTACAGCATTATAGCTGTTTGGAATAACTATTTTTTAGAAGTGATAAAATGATACTCTTTCCCCCAAAACATTAGAACTGTGAATTTCATGCATTTGAAACATACAATCTCCTCACATTGTTTTCAGTAAATAAACATGTGTTCAATGAGTGAATGACAAGTATATTTTTCTCATAATATGTAATGGCCCTCTGATATTAGTTTTATGTCCTCTCTATCCAAGAGGAAGTTAGCCTCCAGGGAAAAACCAGTTAGGGTTCACCTCCACTCCACCACCCACTCTTTGTACACTTTTGAAGACAGCATTTCGCCATTGAGACCCTCTACTACTGTGGCCAATGAACATGAATGGAAAGCAGTGGCGGAGGTCTGGGACTACTGTGGGAAAAAGTCAGGAAGGGAGAATGACCCAGCTGCATGGAACCAGGGTTAAACTTACCAGGAAAAGTAATAATTTTCATAAAAAGTCACTGATGTGTGTGTGTGTGTGTGTGTGTGTGTGTGTGTGTGTGTGTGTACACAGATGACCCTCCATATCTGTGAGTTTCAGATCTGAGGATTCAACCACCTGTGGGTCAAAACTATTTGGGCAATAAATTGAAATTATACTGAGCCGGGCATGGTAGCACACCCTTGTAATCCCAGCATTCAGGAGGCTGACACCGGAGGATCTGGGTTCACGGCCAGCCTCAGCTACCTAGTGAGGCCCTCCAAAACTTAGTGAGACCCAGTTTCAAAATAAAGAATAAAAAATAGGGCTGGGGGTCTAGCTCGGAAGTAGAATGCCCCTGAGTTCAATCCCCAGTACCGCAAAAAGAAAGAAAGAAAGAAATTGTACTGAACATGTACAGATTTTTTTCTTGTCATTATTTCCTACAAAGTATAATATAGCAACTACTTGCATAAGATTTACAATGTAGTAGGTATTATAAGCAATATGAGGTGGTTTAAAGAATACAGGTGGATTGTGTAGGTTCTGGTGAAATATTATGTTATTTTATATAGAGGACCTGGGTATCTGTGGATTTTAATAGCTGGGGGTCGGTCCTGGAACATTGAGGGACAGATGTATATACATCAATGTAAGTATACATTAAAATACAATAAACTCCTTTGAAATGGGTGATGGTTGAAGAAAGAAGTAGGAAGTACAAAGTCCACAATGGGAAAGAAAAGAGAACTGTTTATTTGTAGAGGAAAATCTGGTCAGGGTCATGGGAGAGATTCTTGAAGCAAGGAGCCATCGGGCAGTGAGAATGAAGAAGAACAGATTTGAGTTCAGCAGCAGGAGGGAGCTCGTGTCTCGGATGGAGCTGGCTGAGGGTTTGCAGGTGTGGGCCGCCCCGCCTGGGCTCCATGGCCTGGTGTCTGGCTGCTCGTGGGTTATTCTCTCATTGCATAGAAAGTTGAGCTAAATGACTATAAGACTTCCTCAGCTCAGACGGCCAGACCAATATTCACCTAAAATGTGAAAGAATACCCGCAGAATGGCCCCCTCTTTGAGGAGAGGTTGGATCCAAATCTAGTCTTGACCTTAAGTAGAGAAAGGCAAAGCTACTTACTTCAGGCTCGGGATCGTCAGTTCTACATGGAACTTCTCAGCCACGTGTATCACCCACACACACTCCATGTCAGTGGGGTAGTTTGTAGGATACTGGGGACTGGAGAAGGAGCCTGAGAGACTTGAAATCTCTCCCCCACAAGACTTGCTTCTTTCTGCGAGGGCAGACGAGAGACCCATGGTTGGCCCCTTCAGGCATGCGCCTGGAAGTTTCCCAGGTGTAGGATCCAGAATTCCAGCAAGTTCAACAAGAGAATCAGAAGGGGAAGGGGCTGTGGCTTGGCTGGTGTGAATGGGTGTGTCTCTAAGGGAGCATGAGGGAGAGGGGTGAAGGATGCACGACTGGGGGGCAGGCAGGAGTTTAAAACAGATCGTGGGAGAGACTGGAGATGGGATTGGACAAATGTGTGTGTCACGCGTCCTTTGTCCAGGCCGTCCTTTGTCAACGGTCCCCCCAGCCTCCTGTCATGCACACCAGCTCAGCTTGGGTGTGGATGAACCCACCCACTGGTGAGTGCTCCAGCCCACCCATTCCTTCCCCTCGTGGCAGACAGGACAGGTGGAAATCCACCCTGCTTCTGTGAATTCTCGGAGTGATTCCACTCAACACCACATAGGTCATGATTTCAATGGAGAGCCTTACCTTGCGATGTGGGGGCTGGAGCAATGGCAGCTGAAAAGAGCAAAAGCAACGACGATCAGGAGAGAGTTGAGCATAAAATCACCTTACAGTTAAGTACAAACAAATGCCTCCCTACCCTTGACTCTCAGTACGTAGTGTGGACACGCTCGTCTCGCTTTTCTGACTGATCTGGGACCGAGCCTCTCCCCTTCTTTCATCTCATTCGTCAGAAAATCACAGACAATGCGCAGCTGCATGGCTTCTGTTCTCCGCTGTGCTGGGGCCACGGAGACTGACTAGGCACTAGGAATGACCCACAGTACTGTCACGGGGCTTATGACCGTGCCACCGCGTCTGTAGAAGTTTATCAAGTGCCAGAATCCAAGAAGACAAAAGCCAAAAAGCTCAGAGCCAGGGTGGGGAGGGGTATTCTGCACAAGGATCCTGTTAAAGGAAGATGGGCCCATGCATATTTAAGACCTCAACTTTCTCCTTTTTTTTTTTTTTTTAAGTACTGGGGATTGAACCCAGTGGCATTCTACCTCTGAGCTACATCCCCAGTCCTGTTTTTTTTTTATTCTTTATGTTGAAGCAGGGCCTCACTAAGTTTCGGAGGGCCTCACTAAGTAGCTGAGACTGGCCGCGAACCCGGATCCTTCAATCTCAGCCTCCCAAATATTGGGATTACAAGTGTGCGCCACCACGCCTGGCTCAACTTTCTCCTTTCATGTGTCCTATTGGCTTTGATTTCTGTGTGGCACACATGCAGTATTCAATATCTCATAGTATCCTCAATGCTCCCTGCGTGGCATTGGCCACGAGGCCAAAGTCGGGGAATTTTGAAAGCCTGCTCTTTGGAATGCTGATAACTGCTTGGGTTTTACTTGAAGGCTTTGGTGGGGAAGCAGGCAGGTCGGATGGTTTGGGAATTCCTTTAGCCCTCTGTCTTTCTCATCAGTCAGCTCTGCTGCAGAGAGCAGAACAGTGAAGGTGGTCTACTTTCCTGCCCTCAGTCCTTTGCCAAGGACAGTGCTGGACAGCTGAAGAATGCATTTTCTCCAGCCTACAGGGTCTTAGAAGCAACCTTCTTTTGTTAAAATGCTTACTATACAATATTGCCCTCAGATAACTGAATGGTAAAAGCCTTCTTTTCGGTGCCTAGGTTGGTATCCGTGCTCTATTGTAAGTGGTTTACTGGATTGATGCTTACAGAGGGATACTATTGAGGCACAAATGATCCCCCCTTCCCTCCATGGTTTCTTTTATCCAATGATCCATTTTCTTCTCCAGCTAGCTATGCATCTCTGCTTCAGAAAAATGTATGCCACAGTAGAGGGAAGGAAAAAAGGCCTTCTGAGGTCTGAAACCCTAAGCTGAAGAGGACTCGAGCACAGAGCCAGCTGATGGAACTCTAAAAGCCACCTCTCCCTCCTCCTGCCAAACGCTCCTCCTCCATGGCCCAGGCTAGAATAGCAGTTGGGAGGTGGGAAGGAGAGGAAAGCTAGGGAAAATCAAAGGGCGCTCGACTGGTTGTTCGACCCCAAGAAAGGCTATCTGCCCCTCTTCTCCTCCAGGGTTGCTACAGGATCTGTGGGTTCTGGTGCAAAGTAAAACATGGGGCCTTGGCCAGGGAAGAAGAAATCAATCTCCCCTTCTCACGGGTCCCTGCTCTGTCCCATAGCAAATGGGGAACCCTCAAAGGATAGAGGTCTCTGGACTGGAGTGTACCCAGGACCTGAGTTGGAGTAAGCAACAGACCTCTACTCAGTTTCTACAAATGTGCAATGGTGCCATCAGCACAGGGTAGGACAGCTTCTAGCCATCTTGACCCTGAAACACCATGGTGTGCACCCTTGACCTTGGTTCCCTTCGGGTGCCCAACCCCCACTGGGGGGGGGCAGAGGGTGGCAACAATCACTGAGTAGGATCGGGGAGGGGCAAGGCCAGGGCCTGGGAGCTGGAGCAAGGGAAGAGCGCAGCTGAGAACCCATCCCTAGAAGCAGGAGAAGGCAGGAGGCAGGACCACACGTGTCTGGATCTAGGTGGGATCCTGAATTTGGAAGAAGGTCATTGCTACAGATGAGATTATCAAAAAGTTCTGTTGTGTTGAATAAGCTGTATTTCTTACCAGAAGTCTATTATTGACCTGCTGGGAGAGAGTGACGTAAAACACATCTTTTGTTTTCCTGTATGCTTTCATTTTCTAACCCACATCTCTGAGATGCAAACTTTTCCACCTTCTCTCCTCTCCTTATCAACCATCTTGGCCGTGGCGACTGAACCTTTTTTCCTCCTGCCCTTCCTTCTCTGTTACTGGTTTTGGATATAATTCCACTGGGGGAAATGTGACTCTTAGCTCCTTGTCTGAGCCACCAGTTCTCAACAGTGACTGCACTTTAAAATCACATGGAGAGCTTGAACTATTAATGATAAGCAGGGCTCTCCCCAGAGATGCCGGTGTGAGCTGTCTGGGGTACAGTCAGGGCACTAGGAATTCTCGAAAGCTCCCTGGATGATTCTACTGTGCAGCCATAACTGGAAATTACTGACCTGGTCATTGTCCATCAGAGTCTAGGTCAGGACACAGGTCAGGTTTCTCTCTAACTTTGCAGAGATGGAAATTCATGGTGTCAGACCTTACCTGGGGGTGCAGGCATCACATCTGCATAAAGGGCCATGGCTAACAGGAGTTCTGAGTGTCTCATTTGGGTGAATTTAGAATCCAGTGCAGGCAAGTTATGAACTGGGCCAGCTGGGCCAGGTGTGGTACATGCCTGTAATTCCAGCAACTTAGGAGGTTGAGGAAGAAGGATTGCAGGTCCAAGGCCAGCCTTGGCAGTTTAGCAAGACTGAAAATAAAAAATGCAAAGGGCTGGAGATGTAGCTCAGTAGTAAAGCGCCACTGGGTTAATCCCTAAGAAAGAAGGGGAAAAAAGAAGGGAAGGAAGGTAGGAAAGGAAAAGGGAAGCAGAATCTCCTAGGCCTCTACATTTCAGCACTCCAAATAATTCCCACGGCACTGCTGATGACAGGTTTAGCCTGGAGACCCTTTATAGCTTACAGATTTCCCTGAGGTCTTAGTTGCCTGGCTGTTTACATCATTGCCATATTGTAGTTCTCCATGTGGTCCTCTGTGTGGGAAAATCTAGCACTCACTCAGCAGGGCTGATGGAGCTAAGTGTGAGAATCTTTAAGACTGATCCCCAGACCTCTGCTCGGGCTTCAAGTTAGAAACTTGAGGGAGTCTCTCAAGCTAGAAACTGTTCTGTTACAGCATCAAAAGCTCACGGAGGCTTCCTACCTGACTCCTGTTCACCCTGTCCGATTGCATTGAACAGAGCATAAAATCCAGTGTTGGTTAACATTGAATCGCTTCGGAACACCACTGTCATGATATCTGAGGAGGAGAAAAATATCACCGAGACGGGGGCACAGAACTTCCCCATAGAGAGCGAGGCAATCCTGGGGCCATCGAAGATCTCAATAGAATCATAGGGACACCCAAGAATATCTTCCAGTCTGGGGGAACAGAAGTGGAAGGTTAGTATTGGGTTAAAAACATCCTAGATATTAATGCTAAAAAATGGTGACACTCACAGAGCTTGGACATTTGGACTGTAGTTTACACTGTATACTAGTATATAAATAAACTGGGCATGGTGGTATACACTTCCAATCCCAATACTTGGGAGGATGAGACAGAAGGATTGCGGGTTCAAAGCCAGCCTTAGAAACTTAATGAGGCCCTCCACAACTTAGTGAGATCCCGTTTTAAAATAAAGAATAAAAGAGGGCTGGGGGTATAGCTGAGGGATAGAATGCCCCTGGGTTCAATCTCCAGTATTAATTAATTAATTAATTAATTAATAACTTTTTCAGATGCTTTATCAGAACTCCGTTTTCTTTGCTCACCCAGGGAATGTGTGAAACTTTTGGTTACAACTTTATAAGAGAAGTTTTTAAATCATAATGGTTTTGGCCAAGCACAACCTACAGCAGACACATTGACACTTATTAATCCACACTGTAGCTACGTTCTTAACCAGTCAGGGAGGGGCAGCGTGTAACAGACAGCACAGCCAGGTCTTCCTACCTCTACATTTCACTGTATTTTTCATACCAAACTCTTGGGAAGAAAAAAAAAAAAACCCATCGTGGCAATTATTCATGAAGGATGAGATGAAGAGGGATTCTGGAAGAATATATGACCGATACTTGGGAAATGTGGGTTCAAGGGTCTCACGTCTCTGTGGGCTTATTACGGCCCTAGGGTTTTAGTCAACAACGATGCCCTAGTTAGGACACAGTTTTGGCTTAGGGCAAGTCTGAATGCACACCTTTGATACCGTCACAACTGTCCCACAATTCAGTGCCCAGCTGAGACCGGTCCATCATGGAATTCCACCATTTTGTCATGTGTGTAACAAGTGTGTCATACATGACCAGAACAAAGGTTTTCTCCTGCAGACTCTGCTCACAGGATCACAGATTGGTGAAGAGCGGGGCTTTGACCCCACATACACTTGCATGAGCTGGCCTCGGGCAAGTTAGTTATCCTCCCTGAGTCTGTTTCCTCACCTCGCGTGGGGGTGACAAAGACATCTATTTGGGGGGCTGTAATGACCCTAGAATATGGCACAGCACAAGAGCTGAGAGCATGGAGTCTGGGCACACAGTCAGCATTAAGAATGGTCAACTGTTTGGGAGGCTGAGACAGGAGGATCCGGGTTCGTGGCCAGCCTCAGCTACTTAGTGAGACCCTCCGCAACTTAGTGAGACCCTGTTTCAAATAAAGAGTAAAAAGTAGGGCTGGGGGTGTAGCTCAGAGGTAGAATGCTCCTGGGTTCAGCTCTTAGTACCAAAAATAAACAAACAAATAAATAAATAAATAGGTCAGCTGTTACTTTATGTCATTGAGATAAAAACAGCAACAACAAAGCCCAGCAGTCACTTCGGAGCATCTAGTCTCTTCGTGTCGGATGAGGCGATGGCTTTTTGGTCTCTTTTCACTTTGCAGAATATTTCTAACATGCGTGACTCAAGGCTGGAATAGTTGGCTAATGTGCGTATAAGTAAAGTCTCTTACTGTTTAAAATTTATATATATTAAAAAGAAAGTCTAAGAGGAAAATATTGGTACCCAGCGTAGTACAAAGGCAAAGGTGTTGGGCAGTTTTTATAGTATTTTTAGTAAAAAGAAAAACTACCAAAGTAAGGTGAAGTCAAATATATTAATAAACTACTTATTGAGTTTTTAAAGCTAGAAATGACTCACTGGATAGCACTAAAAAGTTAACTCAAACTTTTTTCTTTTTTAAATTATGGTACTAGAATTGAACCTAGGAATGTCCTATCTTCGAGCTACACACCCAGCCCTTTTAACTTTTTTTTTGTTAATTTTGAAACAGGGTCTCACTAAGTTGCTCACTACGTTGCTAAGTTGCTGAGCTAGCCACGAACTTGGGATCTTCCTGCTTCTGCCTTCCAAGTGCCACTGTGCTAGTTCCCAAGACTATAGTTTTGTGTTTTTCTGGTTTTGCCCTTAAATGTTTTCTCCTATCAGAAATATAATTTTATAACCACTGTTCTTATTTAGATACAAACTTCTTAACAGTTGTTGTCTTACTTCAAACTTGGAATCATGAGTTCTATGCGGAATTTCTTGTCCACATGGATCTCCCAAACACATTGGATATCTGTTGGGTAGTTTTCTGGATACTGTGGACTAGAAAAGGAGCCAGAGAGGCTAGAAATGACCCCTCCACAGGAGTTACTTCCTCCTGCAACAACAAGGAGAAAAAAAAAAAAAAGACAGATGTCAAGATGTGTACACTTGGTGTCACTTGTGTGATGCTGTAATGACCAGCTCAAACCCAGGGGTCAAGTGGAGCCAGAGAGCAACCGCAGCTATCTGAGCAGATCTTTAACTTAGGCATCTCTTGGGAAGCAGATTCCTTTTAATATAATTGTGATGGGCCATAGAATTACCAATAGAGAAATGCAGTATCTGTCTTCTCTGCCTGCTACCTCTTCCCTCTTTCTAAAGTGGGGGGGTTTTTGCTTGCTGGGAGAGACAGAGTAGATCTGCATGAGA
>PVLC010048325.1:0-10667 GCA_004027655.1 Graphiurus murinus
CATTTCACAATCAATATAATTAGCTTTTAATTTTTGTTTTATAAAAGGGAAGAAAATTGGTTAATATGTATCCCCAACTGGTGTTTTGCATGCACTATTTGAATTAATCCTTAAGACAGCTAAGGTGGCTTTAAAACAATCACTGCTATTTTATGGAAAGAATTGGCTGATTTGAGGTATCAAAAATATTCACAGAATAAATAGAATTTCAATGCTGACTTTTTAAAATACTATTATTTGTGCATTATGATATTCACATACATGCACTCCCCACCCCGGCTTCCCCTAGACCTCCTTCCTGGCTCCATTGGAGTTTCTCCTCCATTATCTGAAGGCCCTCTGCTATCCTGAATAATCCTTAGCTTCTGCATATGAGAGAAAACATATAACCCTTCACGTTCTGTGACTGGCTAATCTCACCTAACATAATGTTCTCCGAATCCATCCATTTTTCTGCAAATGGCATTATTTTGTTCTTCTTTCCTGCTGAGTAGAATTCCATTATCTGCATAACCAATAATTTTGTAATCCATTCTTCTGTTGATGGACACTTAGGTTGGTTCCATAATTTGGCTGTTGTGAATTGTGCTTCTATAAACATGAATACGCATGCATCACTATAATATTCTGATTTCAGTCCATTCTCAATTTCCTGAAGAATCTCCAGGATGATCTTCATAGTGGCTGCACTAATTTGCAATCACACCAAGAGCTTAGAAGGGTTCCTCTTTTCCCAAATCCTTCAACATTTATTGTTATTTGACTTTTTGATGATTGTCATTCTAATTGGGGTTAGATGGAATCTCAGTATAGTTTTGATTTGCATCTCCCTGATTGCTAATGATTATGAACATTTTTTTCATGTATTTATTGGCCATTTGTATCTCTTCTTTTCTGAAGTTTCTATTTAGTTCAATTGCCCATTTCATTATTTGATTATTTTTTAAGTGTTGTCTTTTAAGTTTTTTGTATATTCTAGATATTAGTCCTCTATCAGATGAATATCTTTGAAAGATTTTTTCCCATACTGTAGGCTCTCTTTTTAGACCTTTGATGAGCAAACACTTTTTAGTTTAATGTCACCCAATTTATTAAATCCTGTTTTAATTTTCTGAGTTTGGGGGGTTTTACTAAGAAAGTTTCTACCTATGCCTATATTTTGGAGTATTGAACCTATGCCCTCCTCCAATAACTTCAAAATCTCTGGTCTAATTTCCAGGTCTTTGAGTTGTTGTTGTTGAATAAGTATTTACTTATTGAATACCTTCTCGGTACCAGATACTGGAGAAACAGAAGTCAACAAGATTTTACAATGGCCTTGATCACACACAGTTTACATTCTACCATAGTTATCAATTTCAGTAAAATCACAACCTTACACTTAATCAGAGTGGAAATGAAGATGTACAATACTATAAGGTAAAGAAATAATATATATATATGTTATAATATATTATTATATATTATAATATAATATTATATATGTAATAAACAACTTAGAGAATTTATTTTGAAAACAGGAAATGAAAAGCATGATTCTAACATTTGCCTATAATATTAACAAAATAAGAAAGCTAAACTATAGAAAAGAAGGCAGAAACATGGAAGTTGTCTTAATGGCTATGTAATATAAATAAGCAAAATCCAAGTTTCATTCATTCAAAGAAGTATTAAAGAAAATAATGTGGTAATGTCTACAGAAGAGGCCACAGCAAATATTTTTTTAATTTACATAAGAAACTGTGCATAAGTGGAAAAATAAATTGTGTAATTTACAAGAATTGTTTTACAATAGGCTATAACTTAGTTTATTATACATAAATTTTATAGCACATCATACTATTTTATACCACAGATTCAATGTTAGAAGAATTTAGACATGGCAAAGCTTAGACCTGACAGGAATAATTTGACAGACAGACTAAGGCAAACAAATTGAAATGGCATGTTAAGTAAAATTAACCCCCAAATTAGTATTCTCTATAAACTGAGACATAATATCTCCTAGGTATGACTCAGTCAATAACTGGGCAGAATTAAAACACATGTCATTCAACTTCAGTTTAAATATCAGAGTATTACTGTAGTACAAATATAAAGTAAATGTATGCAAAGAATAAAATAAGTAACCTTAACATCATTGACATCCTAATTGCCATTAATGATATCTGGGACAGAAGACTAGGATGTTGATAGTGGTATTAGTTCTATAAATATATCGTTTCTTTCTAAATGCTGTAAACCTAAAGGGGTCACTCAGAGGAAAGCACATTTCAAGATGACTCAATACCTATGCTAACCGCTCACTGAGTTGTTCCAATACATTATTTATGTCATTAGTTCTTTTAAACATAAAATTAGTGACAGTTGCAGAAAAAATATGGAAAATCAAAATAATCTCTTGATTCTAATAGGAGTCAGAGAATCAACTAAGATTTTTATATTTTAAGGAAAAAGCCAATTGTCATGCAAATGTACCATTCAAAAACGAAATGTAGTACAAATTAGCTGATACTGAAACTCCAGTATCAGCTGTGCTAATTTAGTATTGATTCAGAAATAGTGCTGATCACTGGTCTAATTTCTTTTGACTGTTATTTTCTTTCTTTCTTCCATTCTTAGGATATGTGTGAAAATGTGTTTGGACAAATTTAAAGGTGATGGGCTGTTTATAAAATTGGCAGAAAAAAAACACACTCAAATAGCCAAGTACTCAAACTGTTCTACGGATATTGATGTCTGTGTTTGGTGAATTGTACACCAAATTTCAAGGGCAGAAAACAAAACAGACAGAAAGTGCTGCCAAAGAAAGTAAGATGGCTGAAGAAGTTTTAATGTTTTGATTAAAAACAAAGGAACAAAATTATTGAAATTAGGGTAGATCAAAAGAATGGAAACCAAACTATCAGACTGATGCATGTTTATCTATGTTTACAGCCACACAATTCACAATTGCCAAACTGTGGAACCAGCCAAGGTGTCCATCAACAGATAAATGGATTACAAATCTATGGTATATGTACATAAATGGAATTTTACTCAGCTATAAAGAACAAAATCATGTCATTTGCAGGGAAATGGATGGAACTGGAAAACATAGTCAGTCACAAAAAATAAAAAATTGTATGTGCTCCTTAATATGTAGAAGCTATTAATAAGAAGGACTCTAGACAAAGAAGAAGAAACCTTAGATGAGCAAAGAAGGTGACTTTACTGAAGGTGATGGAGGTAAGGGAGAGAAACAGCCTAATGCACATGATGTATTTACACAAACATATCAAAGTCAATCACCAAACTGAACTTGAGAAGGAGGGAGGAGAAGGGAGTGGAGTGGGAATTGGGAAAGGTTAAATGAGAGGTGTGTGCATGTATGCCTTTACCAGCTTGTACCTAGCAAAGATGTATGATTACAATGCACCAATTAAAAAAAATAAGAAATTAGGGCAGTTAAGAATATTTGCATTGAAAACAGTTCCAAAGTGTGGACAGTTGGTAACCATGGTAGTACAGGATGATATTTATTTATTTATTTATTTATTTATTTATTTATTTATTTATTTATTTATTTATTTATTGTGGTACTGAGAATTGAGCCCAAGGGCATTCTACCTCCAAGCTACATCCCCAGCCCTGTTGTTTAGTCTTTATTTTTGAAACAGTGCCTCACTATGTTGCGGAGGGCCTCACTAAGTACACGAGGCTGGCCACCAACCCGGATTCTCTGGTCTCAGCCTCCCAAGTACTGAGATTACAAGCATGCACCAGGAAGCCCAGCTTGAGAATGATTATTTTAAAGTAAGACACCTATATTTCTTCCCTATTGGGTTTCCCATCAAAGCTTAATTTTTTTTTAATAGTTTAAAGTTCACCATGTTGGGCTTTCCCTCATCCTGTTTACCTGCCCTTTCTGTCTTTTAATATCCACAAGAGACAATATATTTGTTTTATCAAAAGTGTTTTCAGATACAAAGGAAGAGTTTAAGATTACTTTCTTTTGTATATTAAACATTCTTACTGAAAAGAAGTATTTTGTCTAAGTTAAAGGATTTCTGTTTTAAAATGTAAGAAAACCCAATAAATAAAAGGTATTTGTTGATATGAGGAGATTTAAGGGAGTTGGAAATGATTTACAAGAGATGAAAATTAATAATTTTAAGTCACATTTAATGCATTGATTTAGAGCAATTGTTGCAGAAGGCTTGGTCCTCAGAGAATAAGTCAGAGGCTGAAGCAGGAGAAAGCAGTTCTCTTTATTCACTACGGAAGGCCCAAAGAGCAAAAGCTCTGGATCTGAGCCTTGAATGGGATTGTCATACAGATTAAACAGCCCCAGAGAGACAGATTTTGATTCAATAATAGGCAAGGGTTCCAGTATGGGGGCTTGGGTCAGGTTTTACTTCTGCTTCCTGAGCCAAATTTCCTGTATGTGACTGGGACTGGATGGTGTCATCTAGGGCTTCACCTTGGCTTCCATATGGTTGGGACTGTGTGGTGTCACCTTGCTTGGACTTAGCTGCCTTATCTTGGGTTTTTTGTTTTTTTGTGGGGTTTTTTGCAGTACTGGGGATTGAACTCAGGGGCATTCTACCTCCAAGCTATACCCCCAGCCCTATTTTTTTATTCTTTATTTTGAAACAGGGTCTCACTAAGTTGTGGAGTGCCTCACTAGGTAGCTGAGGCTGGCCGTGAACAGGGATCCTCTGGTCTCAGCCTCCCAAATGCTGGGATTACAAGCATGGGCCACCACGGCCAGCTTATCTTGGGGTTTTTAGCTGCAAGGAGAGGTCCACCTTTGTTTACCTCAGAGGGGAGTGGTCTGCAAAGAAAGCCATATTCTATCTTGTCCCTAGGCATTTATCCAGGATGGTCTTCAAAGGCACTCCTATGTTCTTCATATTTAAAACAATAAGGTTTTCTGCTCTTAGTGAAATTTATAAAGAACTTGTTTAAGAGGAAAGGTTTTTAATCAAGATAATCTCTTGTGTTTTATTTCAGATGAAATAGGACTGGATGGAGATAACATCAAAGACTGTACCATAAAGATTACACCACATCCCTTGGAATATCTGCTTGTAGACAAATCCCACCCAACCAAATACCATGTTTTCAAACTGGTTGGTCCACGATGAAAATCTCAGTGTACATTTTAAGATGGGGTTTAAGTGTCTATGTTTTAAAGAAGGCTAAATAACCACTATAACTTTGAGTGTTATTTTCTTAATTTTTAAAATTGGAAAATTGGATTTTTCACTTGGGAAATGACTCAGTTATCATCAGGATCCTGAGAAAGACTGCTCCATTCATGGTAGTATTGAGAATAAGTAAATCAATATTTTCAGATATTGGTGTGATGATTTAGAGTTAATTTTTAGTGCTTATAGAATATTTGTGTAATTGCTACATAATTTTTATTGTATATGTTAATAGATACTAGATTTTGGATTCTTATCAAACCAATGAAATGGTATTATTCTCTTATACTATTATTTTACTGCCTATAATAGCCAAGTAGATATACCTTAAAATACATGAAGGGTTTTATATATATTAAAGCATGTGTATATACTTTAATCTCTAGAGGTATCTGGAATTTTCATGTGAATTTCAAAATCATAGGGGCATTATAACTTTTTCTTTTTTTTTTTTTTTTTGCAGTACTGGGGATTGAACTCAGGGGCATTCTACCTCGGAGCTATACCCCCAGCCCTATTTTTGAGTGCCTCACTAGGTAGCTGAGGCTGGCCGCCAACCCGAATCCTCCGGTCTCAGCCTCCCGAATGTTGGGATTACAAGCGTGCGTGCGCCACCACGCCCGGCATTATAACTTTTTCATTGTATAAAAATGTAATGGAAACATCTCACTTAATTCATAGATTTTATGGACTATCAGGTATTTTTGTTTTCCTTTTTCTTTTTTTTTTTTTTTTTAGTGGTTTCTTTCTTTGATCTATTACTTATTTCAGATCATTGTGAGGGGGAACAGATATACAGATATAGATGACCATGAACTCTTCTGGATTTAATACTTTTATACAACACAATCCCCCCTCCCAAAAAAATTATAAAACAGAAGTTCAATTACCTGGAAGTAAGTTGAAATGGGTTATAGTCATATCTACATCAGTTATGTTAAAGATCAAAAAAGTCAACAGGATTGATAATAGAAGGTATCATAAAATCTATTTGGTTTTATGCTTTGTATATTCAATATTGGGGTAAGCTATTTCAACTGGTTATAGTCAATTGTAAATGGCAATAATAATCAACCATACTAATCTATTTGTATCATTTAAAAAATATTCTCCTAGTGTAGTGCTTATAACAAAGAAATGCAATTGAACTGATATATCTATGGAATTCATTAGAACAGGATATGGGGCAAAATTAAGAGCCAAAATGTATTTTATTTATCTTCTGTTTTTTATTACTTCATTTTCTATATATCCATCAGTTATAGTATCTTAAAAAATTTCAAAATGAACTCTAAATATTTCATTATCTACTTGTTTTTAACTTATGAGATTGTTTTACTGAATAATAACAATATATTTTATAATACTTACATCTTTAAATATATTATAGTCTCTCAATAAATTTTAAAGAAAAACTATTATATTTACTAGTTGAGTAAATATGGAGTAATTTACAGCATATACATAAATGTTAATTTATTAAACCTTTCTATATCTAAAACTACACAGCTTGATGTACTCATTTCATTTTAAAAGTGACATATTTTTCTATTTTGTCAGAAGTAAATCTAAAAAGAATACTCTTCCCTATAAATTGGAAATTCTTTTTCATTCAATTCATATGATTCTTCTAAATATGAAATATCAGTACCCAGAATCATTTTGTTGTGTTACTTGAAAAACATCTTTGACTTAAAAAGAGCTACTGAACTGTGTAGTTAATAAACAAGCAAGTATGCATTTAATTTAAATATTTAAAACTAACTTATCTATTAATCGTACAATGAAGACAGAAAAGCAGTTTCATTACACGCTTGAAAAAAGGCTGCTCATTTAGCTCAAGAAAATTTATGTTTAAATTGTGATTTTATCCATGCAATTCAAACAAATGACCCTCTTAAATTTGACAAAAATATTTGTATATATTCTTAAAATCTACATTAAGCAAACAAGAAATCCTTCTCATTTTGATTCCACAGCTATTGAAGTGTAAGGTAGAAATAATAAACTCATTATCACACTTGAGTTTGTTTTGAAGAACTATTAAAACTTAGCAGAGAACCAGGCTTGGTGGCACATGCTTGTAATCCCTGCATTTGGGAGGCTGAGACAGAGGATCCGGGTTCACGGCCAGCTTCAGCTACCTAGTGAGCCACTCTGCAACTTAGTGAGACCCTGTTTCAAAATAAAGAATAAAAAATAGGGCTGAGGGTATAGCTCAGAGGTAGAATGCCCCTGAGTTCAATACCCAGTACTGCAAAAAAAAAAAACACTTAGCAGAGTAAAGAGTATCAATCAGGGAACAATGTGTAACTACCAAATGTAGCATAGAATTTTTAGGTTGTAAATAGAAGAATATAAATGATGAATTATCACTTTTTTTTTTAATTTACTCGTATCTCAAGAAAACTTTGTTGTGCAACTTCAAACTCTACAAATTTTACACAATTTATTACTTATAGGTTAAGACCCCCAAACAGTACATCCTATTGAGTCAGTCAGAATTCCCTTCTAAGGAATATTAAGTATACAAAACTTGTTTTGTTTTTTGTTTTGTATTCCTTTGGATTTTTGCAGCTATATGAACTAGATAAAGATTTATTGCCAAGGTTACATTGCCTGAAGGTAAAAACTATGAGTGAATGAAACAAAGTTATTTTTCCAGTGAAAAATTTTATTGCTTTGATTAAATTTGTTTCTTCCTTTCATAATAGCATAAGGTAAAAGAATGGGCATTTATTAAGCCTCAGCTATCATCCAGGCCCATGATAGGCATTCTTATAAATTCTTTATAAGAATTTACACACATTTTAATGTATTTGAATTAAAAAATTTTAAATGCAATAAGCAAAATACATGAATTTCCAGAATGAAAGAGCATCAGTGATATAAACTTTGTAATAACTTCACACTTCATTTTGCACAAAGGAAGACAATTTAGCTTCCTTTGTATTTATTCTTTGACAGATTTTTTTGAATAATAGAGTCTAGTTTTGGGTATATTTCTACATTTAATTTAAGTAAAAATATAAAAGAATGGAATTATTCTTTGTTGAAAGTCCTTTCCTACTTTATCTAAGTTATATATTATCATTAGAGGGATGGGCCATGACTGACATTGCAAAGTCTTCACTATAATAAATCTCGTGTACAGATATACATTTCATACCACAAAAGACAGTTATCATCAATTTATCTGTCTTTCCACTTATCTATAACTAGCAAAAAACTCTCATAAAACAAATTGAAGAGTTAGACTAACAGTAAATACACTGTTTTCAGAATCTAAGTTTTTTGAGCTATAATCAGAAATAACTAAAGATATTCTCAAACTTTCAAGTATTCACACAAGAAACTTTGGCATTCAAAATATTTGCCACTTGCTAGCCAAAAACATAGCTATTATTAAAAAAAAAAAAAAAAACATAAAGGAAGTTGGGCGTTGGTAGCGCAGGCTTGTAATCCCAGCATTTGGGAGGCTGAGACTGGAGGATCCAGGTTCGCGGCCAGCCTCAGCGGCTTAGTGAGGCCCTCCGCAACTTAGTGAGACCCTGTTTCAAAATAAAGACTAAAAAAAAAAAAAAAACAGGGCTGTGGCTGTAGCTCAGAGGTAAAATGTCCCTGGGTTCTATCCCCAGTATCACACACACACACACACACAAAAAAACCATAAAGGACTTCAATTTCTATACCAATCAGAAAACTAAGCAGCCAATCATCCACTAAAAACTTTGCTGTCTTTCCAGGTTGCCTGGTACACTTCTTCCTCAGTAGTATTCCTTAGATAACTGAGTTTCTTGTTTGTGGACCAATTCTAAAATACACAATAGTGTATTTTACACATTACTCAGCTGTGTGAAATTTATATTCAGTCCATTTGCTGTTTCTGTGCGTAATTATTCATTGGAGGAAAAGGAAAACAAATTAACAGCCGAAATTAAAATGCATATGCACACAACCAAAGAACTACCTTTAAAAGATCCAAAGAAATATTGGGAAAATTGAAAATACAAATACAAATTAATTTTTCTTTACACAAGTAAGTACATTGGACAAAGAAATGTAGTGTTTAGTTTTACATTTGCATTTTCCTGGTGATTAGAAAGGTTGAGATTCTCTCTATAGATGATGATAGATAGATAATAGATGATAGATAGATACATCAATGATAGATGATAGATATGGCTAGATATAGATAGATATAGATGATGATTTAGATATAGAAGATAGATATAGATGATGATATGGTAGAGATGTAGATGATACAGATATAGATATATCTGTATGTAAGGTAGTGAAATGCTTTCTGCTTTATTTTTATTCTGGCCAGTGTTGACTATTTGTTTTGTTTTTCCTTTGGAGAAAGGCTCCATAAAAGTTTTAAAATTATTTTTTCCAGTTATGTGAAAAATATCATCATTACTTTCATAGGTATTGCACTGAATCTCTAGGCCACTTTGGGTTATGTGTCAAATATATATATGTTTCATGATCTAATCAACTAATGCTTGAAATATATATATATATATATGTATATATAAATGAAATGTATACTTCAAATACATATATACATACATATATACATACATATATACATATATATATATATATATATATACATATAGAGAGAGAGAGAGAGAGAGAGACTGCAATATACCTGTTGGTCATTTCTATGTCTTCTTTGATATATGTCTATTTAGATCTATTGTCCATTTATTTGAATTATTTTTATAGCAATTTAATGTAGTTTCTTATATTATTTCCATAACAATTCTTTTTCAGATATATAGTTTCAAATATTTTCTCCCATTGTATAGATTGTCTTTTCTCTCTGATGATTATTTTCTATATTGTACAGAAGATTTTTTTAGTTTGATATAATACTATTTGACGATTTTTACTTTATTTCCTATACTTTGACAGTCTCATTAAAGAAATCCTTGACTATTCCAATGTTCTGAGGTGCTTTACCTATGTTTTCTTCTAGTGGTTTCATAGTTTCAGGTCTTATGCTTAAGTCTTTAATCCATTTTTAGTAAATTTTTGAAACTGGCAAAAGATGAGGTTGTACTCTCATGCAAGTGGACATCAAATTTTCTCATTACCATTTCTGAAGACCATTCCTTCTCCAATGTGTGTTCTTACCACTTTTGTTGAAAATCATTGGTTGCATATCTATGGGTTTACTTCTATGCTATTAGTCCCTGTGTCTATTTTTATACCAATACCATGCTGTTTTGATTAGTACCACTTTGTAGTATATTTTGAAGTAAGATAGTGTAATGCTCTCTGCTTTATTTTTGCTCCAGACTGTGTTGAATATTTGTTTTTGTTTTCCCTTTAGGGAGAGGCTCCATAAGAGTTTTTAAAATTACTTTTTCCAGTTATGTGAAAATATTATCATTATTACTTTCATAGGGATTGCATTGAATCTCTAGGCCACTTTGAGTCATGTGTCAGTCAGCTTTCCATTGC
>PVLC010048326.1:0-10791 GCA_004027655.1 Graphiurus murinus
TTTTTAACCTCCTTTCTTTTTCTTCTTGCATGACACCCAAAGTGGAAGCCAGCAGTTCAACTTTCAGTTGCAAAAGTAAATTTTATTATAATTCATTTTCAAGCATTAAATTGATGGGTCTATTAGAGCCCAACTTAGAATTTTCATCTCATTCCCAGTTCCTGGATTTTCCCTTTCCCTAGGTCAAGGCTAGTTTTTGTCTTCAAGACCTGGATTCAAAGATTCTTTCACTGTTCTTTCCTCCTTCATTGCTTTTCCAACCTGCAATTTCTGGGGCACTTTTCTTCTCCAATGTGTTCAACATCAAGTCAAAATTTGTATCAGACAAAGCTAAACATACAAGAAAGACTTTTCTCAAGATACAGTATAGGGGAGCAAAGTCCAGAACTGCTTCTGAGCTCCACATTACTGAAATAAAGGGCAAGAAGAGTTATTAAGAACTTGGGGAGGGGAATCATAGTCCACCAATATTGCCTAATTGGCTTTATCCAAAGGAATAGAGAGTGACCTTGGAGAGAGAGTTTCATAGCAGACTTCCACTGAAGTTAATCTCTTCACAGACATGTCCCCATGACCTAACTGCCTTCCACTAGACCCACCTCTCAGAAACTGGGAGAATGGGACACTGTCTTCTTTGATCCTCACATGTAAGAAAGAGGGTCCCCGGGACCTTGAGAGAGACAGTTCTGGGTTGTGAAACTGGCAGGTGGCTTTTAAAAAGATTAACATCTCAAAAGGACAAAGAAACAATTTATACTTACAAGTGTTCTGAATGAAGTGCTCTAAGAAAAGGAGATCAGGGGCCTAGTGTTAGGAAAAAGCCTGTCTCCAGTTTAATCAAGATGCGGGGAATGCTGAGGCCCTCTTGGCCAGGGAGTACACAATTACCACTGCCCTCTTTCTTGTGCCTTACCTAAAACATTTCAAATAAGAAAGTCACCCTTTTCATCTGTACTTTTTGCTATCAGTTTATGCTGTGGTTTGAGAGTGCAGTTGGTTTGTACATCTTGACTTTTGTTCTATTCAAGAAAATATGTGGAAATCTTATAATAATTTATCATTTATGTTTTTTCATTTCAAATGTCAGTTTTAATTTATATCCTTATACACGCCAATTTTGTAATTTACTACAAATGCAGAAGTCATTGCCATATTATGTTAGGTGTTATGTGGAATTATCTTGCCAGCAAATTATGAGTTTTGTTACTTACTTCTATTTCCTTTTTTTTTTCATTTTTAAGTAACATTATTTGTTTTTATACATTTATTGGTGCATTGTACCTATACATCATAGTGAGATTCAAAGTGATACATTCATAGTGCACACATCACTTAGCATATTTCTACTTTTTCTAATCATGAATACCTCCCTTTTGATGTTTCCTCTAAACAATAATGGAAAGAATTCTTTTCTGCTTCCTGACTTAAAAGGGAATGCTTCTAAGCTGGGCACAGTGTCCCATCTCTGTAATCCAAATACTTGGAAGGTTGAGACAGGAGGATTGCAGGTTCAAGAGGAGCCTCAGCAATTTAGTGAGACTCTCAAAAGCCGAGTGGGACCATGTTTCAAAGCAAAAACTCAAAAGTGCTAGAGGTGTATCTCAGAGGTAGAAAATGTTCTGATTCCCCATAACCCTTCCAAAGAAAAAAGGAATGCTGCTAATAATATTTCACTTTAACTCTGAAATCTTTAGGAAGAATTCTATTGGTTAGAGAAAGACAATACCTGTTTATTCTTATTTTACTAAGAGATTTTGCCTAAAGAGTGAATTTTATAAAGACTTCTACCTTTATAATAGGTTTAAATGTAACTCTTACAAATCCAAAATAGACAAAATTAGCAATTTTGTTGTGTATTTTTCCTTACAGCTTTTTAATCATTTATCATTCCATGATGAGACAGAAACTCGATTCTTCTAATGCATTCTAAATGTTATTTTTTACATTTAAATATTTAATGCCTGTATAATTAACATTGGTGAATGCTGTGTCATATGAATATAATGATTTTTCTGATTTATAATGTCATTTTGAATGCCTGTAACATTTGGTGTTATGCTAGCGTTTGTTTTTCAGCACTATTCTTTAGAATATGACGGTTATCACCATTGACTCTGGTGCCAGAAAAATCGAACTAAAAATTCAGCTTCCCTATGCTTAGCTTTGTGTACTCGGTGGATATTTAACTTCAGTGCCTGGTTCCCTTATCTGTACAATTGATATAAATAAGAATAATACTACAATAAGAAAAACTCTAAAGATTTCCTGCCAACATTCACTTCCCCTTGCTTCTTGTTCACATGATCATGATTTTGTGCTTAAGATTGTTTCTAAAATTAACTATAATTCTTTGTGTGTGTATGTGTGGTGCTCGGGATTGAACCTAAATGCATTCTAACTCTGATTTGCAACCCCACCCCAACTCATCTTTTATTTTGAAACAAGATCTCATTAAGTTGCTTGGAATCTTGCTAAATTGCTGAAGTTGTCCTCAAACCTGTGATTCCCCTGTCTTAGCCTCCCAAATGCTGGAATTACAGGTATGCACCATCATGCTCAACTTAAAATCAACTGTAATTTTGACATGAATATTTTAAGTGAAGCCAAGTTTTATGGCCCACACCTGTAATCCCAGTGCTTGGGAAGCTAAGACCAGAAGATTACAGGTTCGAGGAGAGCCTCAGCAATTTTTTGAGGCCCTCAAAACTGTAATGAGATCCAGTTTCAAAATAAAAAATAAAATAGGACTGGGATGAAGCTCAGAGGTATTATGCCCCTGGGTATATCTGCAAGTTAATTTAAGAATAAAATGAATTTTTTAAACATCACTACCTCTCTCAAAGTCAGAAAATATTTTATTTATCAGTCAAACATCTAAGATAATCTTCTAACCACTCTACATTATTCTTCACACAAATAGCCAATGATTAATTCAAAAGGCATTCCATTTCATTTACTTGCTAGTATTTATAGGGTAAAATTCTTACAATGAACTCAAACCTGCTGCACTTTCTATATCATTTTTTCCCCTTTTAGTACTGAGGATTGATTCCATAGGCATTCTACCTCTGGGCTACCTCCCCAGCTCTATTTTATTCTTCATTTTGAAACAAGGTCTAAGTTGCAAAGGGCCTCACTAAGTAGCTGAGGCTGGCCGCAAATCTGCAATCCTCCTTTCTCCACCTCCCAAGTACTGGGGTTACAGGTGTATGCCACCACGCCTGGTTCATATCATTCTTATATGATTAGTTGTTCTTTTACTTTAATGTCTTTCTCCCCCACTGAACTAAATATCCACAAGACACAAGAGTGATGATTTTGTTTTGTGGATTGTCACCTTCCAAGTGCAAAGTGAATTTATATTTTTCAGTAAAAAGGTATTCCATACATAGTTGATGAATACATGAAGAAATACTATATATATATACACACTATATGTATAAATACTATATAGTGATATATATACACACACACACACATATATATAGTGTGGCAGATGCTGTTGATGAGATGCTTTTGCCTGGAGTCATGTATGTTTTGCATGTAGCTTCCAACTTAACTTGCTTCTTAATTCAGAGTTCTACATCTGTCTTCCTTTCCTGCCTAAGGTCTTTCTCCAGCAAAAAAAGAACAATCCTCACCATCAGAGGCAACATAATACCAGGAGGAGCCCTCAACAGTGCAGAATAATAGCTAATAGGTAAATGCTAGAGTAAACCTGGGGTCCGTTTCATGATATTTCTCAGAGGGCCCCCAGGTCACAGCAGCATTGAGCTTAGGTTGTCCTCAAGAGTCACTGGCTTATTAATACATTATTGTCTTTTTCTCTGTCCCAATTTCCCCTCTTCCTTACATATGCTTCTCTGTACTACATTTGGGGCAACCCAAACGCTGCACATGGAAGTCATCGTGATGATATTTCCTGTGGGAAATGTTTATAACTATATCAAATTAAAGTCAACAAGCAATTTTATAACAATCTTACTTATTTCATCATATGTATTAATTTAAAAAAATAAAACGTGATAGTGGACAAAAAGTACACATTTTTATGAATTTAGTTGGTCAATATTAAATAAAAAGTTCAAGCATATTCCAAATATGTTTTGTGCAGAAATATGTATTCATCCTCTCCCTTATATTAGTGGCTATTCTTTGGTTACTAATTGTACTCTTGGCTTAAATTATCATATTCATAACATAGAGTATATAATATCAGACTTGATAATGATATTCTCTGGAACTTAAATAACTGCTTTAGTTTTGGAAAATGATACAGTATTTAATTACATTTAAAAGCAAATATTTAAAACATAGGGTAGTAAAATATTGCATTGTGTGTATTCCTTAGCAATAATAATTTCCAGGCCATGTATAAACCTTCCAAATTTTGTGCTCAGTATTATATTTTCCAATGAATTTTTTAACTGCATCTCATTTGTAAGTGTTTCTTGAAAAGATAAACTTTAAAGTTAAGATGAAAATTAGAATAACCTATTCTATCTTTAAATGAGGAATTTCAAAACTGACATGTCTTTACATATAAATTGGCAATGGTCCTTTTTGATGTTTGATGTACTTATTTAGTATAATTTTTTACAAAATGATGTGAAAGAAAATCCAATCTTTCCCTCATCAAAAACATATTTTAGAGCCGGGCGTGGTGGCACACATTTGTAATCCCAACATTGAGACGAGAGGATCCAGGTTCGCAGTCAGCCTCAGCTGCTTAGTGAGGTACTCCGCAACTTAGTGAGACCCTGTTTCAAAATAAAGAATAAAAAAATAGGGCTAGGGGTGTAGCTCGAAGGGAGAATGCCCCCAGGTTCCATCCCCAGTACCGCAAAAATATATATATATTTATATAAGATATATATAAATATATATATATATTTTTTTTTTTAGTTAACTCACATGATGAAAAGTTAAAAAAAAAAAAAAAGAAGGTCTACATTTGACAAAAGAATCTGTCCTGTCCTATTGTCTGTGTATGTGTTATGAAAAAGTATAGTATTAAAATTACTATGCCTGTTTTTAAGTCAGATTGCCATAATGGGTTAATCGACATTAATGAAAAAGCCTTTAAATAGAGTATTTGGAAGAATCCGAGTTTATTTCACTTTTAGACAATAGTTACAGTTTGGTACTTAATGATGATAAGACACTCCATTCTTGTAGGGATTCAGGGATCTCAATCTCTCTCCTCACATTGCAGCACTACTCCATAAAGCATTCTCCGTATCTCAGTGGTCAAAACTGAATGACTGTGAGTGCTAACGATTGTTAGTGGGAAGGGTATGGCCACCATCTGGAGGAATAAACATAGAAGTTGAAAACACTGACTTCTGCTCACAATGCATTAACAATTACTTAGTCACATAAATGCATGTCGATGCAAAGAAAGTGGGAAATATCCTATTGTGTTAGCAGAAAGAAGAGATTATGCATTTTGGAGGACTTCTGTTTATTTCCTAAGTAAGCAGTTAGATCTTAGTCTATAACAGGTTAAAAACAAACTTTTAATATGATATTAGAATCATTGAAATTCACATAAATTTCAAAGACTTTACGTGTATAAGTGTGTGAGTGTGCACTTAGTGTCATCCATAGTTATTTACTTAGTATACATGGAACACCTCTTTTGAAAAAAAAAAGCTTACAATTTCTAACATATAAAACAATTTTTTATAATATACTTTCATAAAATATTGATGTAAAATAATTAGTAGTCTGTTACTATGATTTGAATGTGTCCCCTCCAAAATTCAGGTGTTGAAACTTAATGCCTATATGATAGCATTAGAGGTGGGAGCCAGGCATGCTGGCACATGCCTATAATCCTACTACATGGGAGGCTGAGACAGGAGAATAGCGGTTTTAAGGCCAGCCTTGGCAATGTAGCTAGACTCTCAGAAACTTAGTGAGACAGTTTGAAAATAAAATAAGCCTGTAGATGTAGCTCAGAGGTAGAGTCTTCCTGGGTTCAAGACCTAGTACCCCCTTCCCAACACACACACACACACACACACACACACACACACACACACACACACACAATGCTGTGACCTTTAAGAGATGATTGGGTCATGTGGGCTCCTCCCTCACTAAGGAGATTAAGGCACTCATGAAAAGCTTCAGGCAGCCTTCTACTCTCTTGCTCTTCTGCCTTCTACTATGTGAAGACAGGACAGTATGAAAACAATCTCAGAAGAATGCAACATCAAGCCACCATCTTGGACAAAGAGGTCAGCTCTCACCAGAACCTGCTGGTGCCTAGATCTTGAACTTCTCAACCTCCAGAACTGTGAAAAAAGTAAGTGTCTGGTTTGTAATAGATTTGATGTTAACATCACTAACGGACTAAGATATCTATCACATTTAAAGAAGGTTAGAAGTAAAATATCTCATTGACGCAAGTCTAACTGCCTGAGTATAGATTCATTTCAGGATTATTACAGTCTTTCTGATTCATAATATTGCTAGATGTTTTCAAATGCCGAAGTATAGCAGTTGCAATTACAGCATATATTCTTTCCTAGTGATAAAATTATAGGCAGGATGGCATTGAGCATGTAGGCATAGACAGCTCCATTTTTCAGTAAGCCTATGTATACATTAATAACTAACAAGCAAATAAAAATCCCCAAACTCTCATCACTGCTACCTGTTTAGAGAGCTAAAAATATCAGTATCTTCCAACACAACATAATATACAGAGGGGGAAATTGACTAGCCAAGCAAATGTTGTTAGAAACATTTACCTGATATAGACCTTGTCATTTTCTTTACATTTATCACTTTAATTATAATTACTACTTAATAATAGTTGGCCAAGCCTTTAGTTTCAGAACATTCACTTTCCTTGCATTGTTCTAGTATATAGAGATAAAGAACTACGTATTTCAACTTGATGTTTTTTTTTTAACATGACTATAGAATTCATTTCACAAAACAGAAAACCACAATTAGTTAGATAATGATTTCATCTCGTTCAGTCAGATCACTGCAAATGTACTGATTTTTCAAATAAAGTAGGCTGAAAATGTCATGAAAAATGCAAGGGTATTTATCTGGTTTTCTCAGTATGCCCTGTATTGTTTATTTATGATTTTTCCTATCTTCTCTATTCTTGTCCTAGTTTGATGATAAGGGGAAAAAAAATCTACTTTCCTACTGACTTTTGCCTTAGCCAGGTAACTTTTTTTGACCAGTTAAGTGTGGATAGAAGTTTCCAGAGACATTGCATGCTTTCATTCACCACACTTGTTTTCTATTTTCTACCAAGAGAAAAAGTTTCAAATACATCCATTCATCATAATTTCCAAACTGGAGGGACACAGCAAGCAGTCCTGGACCGCTTTATCCAATATCCATATTCAGGAAAGTCTAGTATCAATAAACCCAAGGTGTTCTGAAGAGATATGTCAAATCTTTAGACATTGAAGCAAAAATAATTGCAAGGTGTAAACAACAAATTTTGGGGATTATGCAAAATTGTAACAAAACTAGACTAATAGAGAAATTGGTACCAGATGTAGAATGCAGTCACAATAAAACCTAAAGTGTTGACATTGGAGATTCATCTTGGTCAGAAGTAAGGGTGCATTGCTTGCTTCTGTTCACCACTTTTGCATTCTTTTCTATTCCTGCAAAGCCTCATGTCCCAGATGAGAGGTGCTCTTTTAGACTGTGTCTCAAGAGTAAGGAGACACATGGGGCAAATTTAACCCAAACACTCAACCTGGGGCTGGTCCTAACTGAGATTAGCAGATACACTCTCAGTAAATCATAATATAGTGAGGAGAAAAAGCAACAAAAATGGATAAATCTATCTATGAGTAAGGAAATGAACAAAAGTGTATTTTTGTAACTCACTGAGTTTCAGAGTTATTTGTTGACCATTATATATTAAGAACACCATTATGTATTTTAAAAGATAAATTATATACAGGTATCTTCATTAATTTATTCCTATAGTATAAGCAGAGTCCTCACTTTTATTTTACTTTTTTTGTTTGTTTTTGTTTTTGTTTTGCGGTACTGGGGATTGAATTTAGAGGCATTCTAAATTCACAATCCAAGCCACACCCCCAGCCCTATCAACCCTATTTTTTATTCTTTACTTTGAAACAAAATCTTCCTAAGTTATAGAGGGCCTCAATAGGTAGCTGGGGCTGGCTTTGAACCCGCAATCCTCCTGTCTCAACCTCCCAAGTACTGAGAGTACAAGCACATGCAACCACACTTGGCTACTTGGGTTGTTTTTTTAAAGCACATTATTTCCTCCAAAGATTTACTCTTATGCAAAAATAATTGCAAATAATTTTTTATAAGCAATGCCTTTTAGCACAAATAGAAGTATTTACAAATAGGGTGAACTCTGTTTTAGAAGCATTTACTATGGTTCTTACATGTTTCTTGATTGAATCTAAAATTTATGTTAAATTTAAACATAATCTCAAGTGATCTTCAGTCTGTATTAAGTATTTTTGGATGCTCTAATCATGTGTTTAAATTGTTAAATAATTTAATGCCTAACTGTACTTTAAATACTTAATCTTTTCAGTTATATTCTCAAATTTAGAAACTTGATTTTTGAGACATTGACTATAAGCAGAAAATAATATGATACACAAGGAAAACTAAAAGATATATTGTCAGAGATATGGAGAAATTTTATAGATTTTTACATTAATTAAAATAAATGCACTAGGATATTAAGTAAATTTACACAATCTGTAATTTATTGAAAATAATATGAAAAGAAATATAAAGGTAACAATTTGGCTTTTTTGTTTCTTGCAACCAATTTAAGATTTGCAGTCTTTGGTAAAACTGTAAATTGTCCAAACTGTCATCAAACTACACAAAAATCTAAAAACATGTGGAAGGTTTATCTTCAACTCCAAACTTAATCATTACTATAGAAAATTTTATTACATAAATATGATATGGCAGATATAATTTGATATTTGTATTTTCTCTTTTACTGCCATTGAAAAATATTTTGTTTTATCATTAAATTGTCTTGAAAATAGCCAAGTTATTTTTTCGATTTTCTATCATAATATTTTAAAATGTGAATAACCTGATCATATCTACCTAAGTGTTCATGCCTTCATAATTGCTATCCTATGTTTCAAGGAGTATTGATATAGTTACAAAAATCTTTTCTTAAATAGTATTCCACCTAATAGGTGTATGTCAAGTGTTTTGGATATCATATTATATTCTCAAAAGAATAATAAATTGAATATTTCAAACAATGGTTGAACCAATTTTAAAAAATATATTTTCATCTAAATCATATGGTGTTTGAATTGAATATACTATAATATTCTCATTTAAACCAAAAGCTAAAAATTTATCTAGAGATAATGTTTTGACAGAAAACATTTAAAATAATCTAGACTAATGAATTATAAAATCATTCACAGAATTAGGCATCATTTATAAAAGAACTCTTCAATAATTTTCCAATATTCAGATTTTAGATTGGTGATTGCAGGGTGTCAAATGCTACTATCATCAGCTATATGCTTCAGCATCCTTCCAAACAAAATGAAGCACAGTATATTAAATCACACTTTCCATGATGCTTATAAGTAAATATATTTTTTAAATGTGCTGATAGCTAAATGCCACATTTTAATCTAAATTATAGGCTACAAAAATGTCAATAAGGAGAAGAAATTTTAATATAATAATTTCAATACTTTCATATAAAATGATCCATTAAAAAAAAAGCTTGTGACTTTGAGTAGCTTGGTTTTCCTGCAAGTGGTTTAATTCCTTTATAATGAGTCAATTCAGTACCTCTTTCACTTATATAACATCAGAATTAAATCTCAATTAATAATCATGCAAAGTAGCAAAAAATATACTTATCCTCTAAATAATAAATGTGGGTAAAATCCATTTATTTAAAGTGGATAATGATATTAATTAATTTAGTCATTGTGTTTAACACAAAGCAGAGTATCTGATATACAATAAGAATTCTATAAACATTTGTGGGTTTCTCTTTAACTAGGAAATCCCCATCTCATATCCATGTAATCTAGAATTCCCATCTCATACCCATGTTTACAGAAGTTATATTTATTAGCAAAAATAGTTTATTCTTCATACTTATTACGGTCCATGAAAAGTCAAAAAAATGATCTGATGCCACTTTATAAAAAAGGCATAAATATACACATGTAAGTTATGATTCTCAACATGTACACACACACACACACAAACACATGCACACACATAGCTATATCCTTCGAAATATTGTATAAGGGTAATCGTTTATATGTGCATGTTTATGTATCCATATATTCATATTATGTTGAAAGAGGGTAAAATTGTATGCTTTGTAATAGAGAATACAGTCTCTATTTCAAGTACAAATGATAAATAACAATAATAATACCGTTTAGAAATAATTTTGCTCCCATGACCCCTCAAACTCAATATTATAGTCAACCTTTCTCCATCTCCTCCTCCTCTCCTCCTCCTCCTCCTCCTCCTCTTTCCTCAACTTACATAGCTGAAATGTGTGTGTGTGTATGTGTGTGTGTGTGTTTTTGTGTGTGTTTGTGTGTGTGTGTGTGCTACCAGGGATTGAACCCAGGGACATTCTACCTCTGGGCAATACAGCAGACCTATTTTATTTTTATTTTGAAACAGGGTCTGCCTACGTTGATAAGATTCCCTCAACTTGCTCAGGCTATCCTAGAATCTGAGATCCTACTGTCTCAGCCTCATAAGTACTGGGATTATAAGCATACTCCACCATGCCTG
>PVLC010048327.1:0-10869 GCA_004027655.1 Graphiurus murinus
CTCTGTAGTGCTTTTAGCATGAATGGGTGTTGGATCTTGTCAAAGGCTTTTTCAGCGTCAATTGAGATGATCATGTGATTTTTGTCTTTGAGTCTGTTTATGTGATGAATTACGTGTATTGTTTTTCGAATGTTGAACCAGCCTTGCATCCCTGGGATGAACCCAACTTGGTCATGGTGTATAATTTTCTTGATGTGGCAGTGGTTATTAATTTTATGATTTTTTTCTATAAAATGTGTTTGATTAGGCTATTGTTCACTCAGTACTCTAGTCTTCCTTACACCCCCAGCCCTATTTTTTATTCTTTATTTTTTTTAAATTTTAATTTAATTTTTTTTTTTTTTTGCGGTACTGGGGATTGAACTCAGGGGCATTCTACCTTCGAGCTATACCCCCAACCCTATTTTTTTTTTTATTCTTTATTTTGAAACAGGGTCTCACTAAGTTGCGGAGGGCCTCACTAGGTCAGCTGAGGCTGGCCGTGAACCCAGATCCTCCAGTCTCAGCCTCCCAAATGCTGGGATTACAAACCTGCACCACCACGCCTGGCTTTATTCTTTATTTTGAAACAAGGTCTCACTAAGTAGCTGAGGCTGGCTGTGAACCGGGATCCTCCTATCTCAGCCTCCCAAGTACTGGGATTACAAGCATGCACCACCAAGGCCAGCTCTAGTCTTCCTTATTTTCATGACTTTTATATTTTGTTTTTTTATCTGAAAAGTTGTTTTTTGGGGGGGCAGTGTTAGAGATTGAACCCAGAGGTGTTCTACCTCTGAGCTACACCCCAGTCCTATTTTATTTTTTATTTTGATACAGTCTCACTAGGTTGCTGAGGCTGGCCTCGAACTTGTAACCCTCTTATCTCAGCCTCCCAAGTACTAGGATTACAGGTGTGTACCACAATGCCTGGCATGAAAAGTTCTTATATTCCAGTTAAATTGCAAAAGATAAAGACAAAGTAAGGCTGGTTATAGACTGAGAAAATACAAATTTTGTATAATAGCTTCAGAAAAGTTTAGGAAAAACTATATGAAGCCGGGCGTGGTGGCGCACGCTTGTAATCCCACCATTCAGGAGGCTGAGACCAGAGGATCCGGGTTTGCGGCCAGCCTCAGCTACCTAGTGAGGCACTCCGCAACTTAGTGAGACCTGGTTTCAAAATAAAGAATAAAAAATAGGACTGAAGGTGTAGCTTGGAGGTAGAATGCCCCTGAGTTCAATCCCCAGTACCACCCAAAAAAAAGAAAAACTATATGAAATTGCTATTAATGACCATTTTAAACCTATTAATATCAGAATTTCATTTGATCAATTTAAGAGTGATTTTACTCTTGTTTAGCTTATTTTCTGTTTTGAAACAGTCTTGCTAAGCTGCTGAGGCTGGTCTTGAACCTGTAATCCTCTTGTCTCAGCCTCCCAAGTACTAGGACTATAGGCATGCCCTAGCATGCCTGGCTTGGCTTTTTTTTTTTTTCCATACTGGGGATTGAACCCAAGTATAGTCTACCTCCATGCTATACCCCCAGCCCTATTTTATTTTTAATTTTGAAACAGGGTCTCACTAGATTGATGAGAGTATCACTACTTGCTGAAGCTCTCCTTGAACCTATGATCCTCCTGTCTTAACCTTCCAAGTCCTAGGATTACAGGCATACACCATTATGCCTGGCTATTTTAGGCATTTTTTTTTTTTTTTTTTTTTTTTTTTTTTTTTGCGGTACTGGGGATTGAACTCAGAGGCATTCTACCTCCGAGCTATACCCCCAGCCCTATTTTTTTATTATTCTTTATTTTGAAACCGAGTCTCACTAAGTTGCGGAGTGCCTCACTAGGTAGCTGAGGCTGGCCTCGAACCTGGATCCTCCGGTCTCAGCCTCCTGAATGCTGGGATTACAAGAGTGCACCACCACGCCCGGCTTTAGGCATTTTTTAAAACAACTTTTAAGACTTCTAACCCTACTTTGAGGAACAGAAGAGTGAGTTTGTTTCTTTTTCTCTTTTGCACTGTGCTGGGGATTGAACTTTGTACATGCTAGGCAAGTACTCTATCACTGAGCTATACCCCAAGCTCAGGATTTTTCATTTACTCAAATTTGTTGACTATCTCTGGGTCTGAAACCAATAATTTTGACTTATGGATTATGGTGATATTTAAAGATTAGGAAAAGGAATAATAGAGTCTGTGTTAGGTTATAGTAGTATAATTTGTTGCTGCTCATTGTATTATAAAGTAGAAATACATGAGAGAATAGAATTGTAGACCAGGGAGTGGAAAATGGAGGCAGAGTCAAAGCCTTGAATGAGTAGAGTTAAAATGATCTTAAATTAACTGTTTTTCATTGTCAGTATTTCTTATGCTGGTACGATGTTTCGTAGATTGAAAAAACTGACATATGAAGATAAATTCACTTAGCAAATGTATTTTGAGATCTAATGTGCTAAGTACAATGCTAGGTTTCAGGGCCGGTTGTTCATAAAACAAACATGTTTATTGAATTCATGGAACTTCTAGTTTAGTGGGTAAGATGAAGATTATGCAAATAAATACACCAATAAATATATTTATACATGGTTATAGGTGTTATGAAGAAAAATCACAAGACTATGATAGAGTGAAATAAAGAAGAGATGAGATGCAGACTAGCAAATCAGAGAAAGGTCTCCTTAAGAAATGGCATTAAAGAGCCGGGTGTGGTAGTGCACGCTTGTAATCCCAGTACTTGGGAGGCTGAGACCGGAGGATCTGGGTTCTCGGCCAGCCTCAGCGGCTTCGTGAGGCCCTCCGCAACTTAGTGAGACCCTGTTTCCAAATAAAGAATAAAAAATAGGGCTGGGGTGTAGCTTGGAGGTAGAATTCCCCTGGGTTCCATCCATAAAAGAAAAGAAAAGAAACGGCATTAAAGCTGAGATCTGAGGATGAATAGAGCCTAGCTGTGAGAAGAGAGCACACAGAAAGAACCTGAAGTAAAGAAGAGCTTGAAATGTGTGCGTCGTTCTGGAATGGAACCCAGGGGCCTTCTACCTCCAAGCTACACCCCCAGCTCTATTTTTTTATTCTTTTATTTTGAAACCAGGTCTCACTAAGTTGTGCAGTGCCTCACTAAGTAGCTGAGGCTGGCCTCGAACCCGGATCCTCCGGTCCCAGCCTCCCGAATGCTGGGATTACAAGCGTGCGCCACCATGCCCGGCAATTCAGGGGCATTCTACCTCCGAGCTATACCCCCAACCCTATTTCTTTATTCTTTAGTTTGAAACAGGGTCTCACTAAATTGCGGAGGGCCTCACTAGGTAGCTGAGGCTGGCCGCGAACCCAGATCCTCTGGTCTCAGCCTCCCAAATGCTGGGATTACAAGTGTGCACCATCACTCCCGGCTGTTTGTTTTTTTTTTTAATTTTTCCTAGCCGGGCATGGTGGCACATGCTTGTAAATCCCAGTACTTGGGATGCTGAGACAGGATCGCAGGTTCGCAGCTAGCCTGGGCTACTTAATGAGGCCCTCCACAATTTAGTGAGACCTGTTTAAAAATAAAGAATAGCCGGGTGTGGTGGCACACGCTTGTAATCCCAGAATTTGGGAGGCTGAGACTGGAGGATCCGGGTTCAAGGCCAGCTTCAGCTGCTTAGTGAGGCCCTCCGCAACTTAGTGAGACCCTGTTTCAAAATAAAGAATAAAAAATAGGGCTGGGGCTGTAGCTCAAAGGTAGAATGCCCTTGGGTTCAATCCCCAGTACTGCAAAATAAATAAATAAAAATAAATAAGTAAATAAATAAATAAAAATTTTCTTAATTATGAAAATTTCCAAACACTAAAATGTAGAAAAACCATACACTGATAAGCTATAGTTGTCAAGATTTTTGCCATGCTTTATTCATCCTTTATGTTTGTTTACTGAAGTATTTATTTATATATGTATGTATGTAAGTAGTGGTACTGGGGATGGAACCCAGGGTTGCGCTACCCCTGAGCTGTAAACCCAGCCCTATTTTATTTATTTATTTGTTTGTTTATTTATTTATTTTTGGTACTGGGGATTGAACCCAGAGGCATTTTACCTACAAGCTTCGCCTTCAACCTGATTTTTTTTTTTTAAATTTCTTATTTTGAAACAGTGTCTTACTAGGTTGCTGAGAGCCTTGTGCTGAGTCTGGCTTGGAACTTGCAGTCCTCATTTCTCTGTGTCAGCCTCCCAAGTACTGGGATTACAAGCATATGCCACCATGCCCAGCTTTTATTTGTTATTTTTGAGATATGGTCTCACTAAATAACTACACACTGGCCTCAAACCTGCAATCTTTCTGTCTCAGCCCCCAAAGTTAAGCATTCTTTCTTTTATTCTTTTTTTTTTTTAAGTTAAAAATCTATGAAAAATATGAAAAATGGGGATTTTTAAAAAGTCATATACCCTATTCCTTATGTGATCTGAAATAAAAGATTAGTATGATAATGGCTTATAGTTTTACCTTGTGGATTTTAAATAAGCTTTACATTTATTTTATTTTGTGATTTCAAAAACTATTAATTATCTGTCATCTGATACTCTTTGCTTCCTCCCCCAAAACAATCATAGAACTTCATATTAACTAATGTTAGCAAGCAAGAAATTGAAATATCTTTATGTAATTTTTCTTTTCAGTGCACATGACACTCCTAAACAGCCAGTGGTACGTTTTAAAAGGAATAAACACCATAAAGGGTCCATTTACTGTGTGGCCTGGAGTCCTTGTGGGCAGTTACTAGCAACAGGATCAAACGATAAATACGTCAAAGTGTTGCCCTTCAATGCAGAGACTTGTAATGCAACAGGTAGGGTTCAAGTATGTGAACAGTAGCTAGCTTGCCAGTATACCTTATATTTCCTCCATGTTGTATCTCTCTATTGCCTTTAATGAAATCAAAGAATATAATCTTAAAAAAAGATGTGTGTGTGTGTGTGTGTGTGTGTGTGTGTGTGTGTGTGTGTATAGGTGTAGGGGGGGACTGGGGATTGAACCCAGAGGCATTCTACCTTCAAGCTACACCCTCACCCTCAACCCAATTTTATTTCTTATTTAGAAACAGGATCTCCCTAGGTTTCTGAGAGCCTCGCTCAGTTGCTGAGGCTGGCTTTCAACCTGTGATCCTCCTGTCTCAGCCTCCCGAGTACTGGGATTACAAACGTGTGCCACCACGCCTGGCTCTTAAAATGTTTTTAAAAATATTCTGATTGAGCCGGGTTTGGTGGCGCATGCTTGTAATCCCAGTTCTTGGGAGGCTGAGACAGGAGGATTGCAGGTTCATGGCCAGCCTCAGCTACTTAGTGAGGCCCTCCACAACTTAGTGAGACTGCGTTTCAAAATAAAGAATATAAAATAGGGCTGGGGGTATAGCCCAGAGGTAGACTGCCCCTGGGTTCAAACCCCAGTACCGAAAAAAAAGAAATTCTGACCAGTTGCATTGATGAGGTATTATTCTTTTTATTAAATTCTTACAGGGATCCAGGTGACATCTAAACTTTAGAAAATTCTTACCAGAAAAATAACTTTTAAATAACTACCTGAATTATATGAAAGGATATTGTCTACCGAGTATTTGTCCTTTCTTTTTCTTTGGAGTAAAAGCTAAGGAAGTAACTGTATTATAGCTCTGTTTTAGGGATGGTAATAGCTAAATCATTATTTTGATTTCTTTTTTTTTTCTTTTTCTTTTTTTTTTTTTTTCTGAGACTGAGGATTGAACCCAGGGGCATTCTACCTCTGAGCTACACCCCCAGCCCTATTTTTTATTCCTTATTTTGAAACAGGGTCTCACTAAGTAGCTGAGGCTGGCTGCAAATCTATGATCTTCCTGTGTCAGCCTCCCAAGTACTGGGATTACAAGCGTGTGCCACCACGCCTGGCCTATTATTTTGATTTCTTGAAGTTCTTTCCTCAGTAAAGTGAAGTTGATTATAATATCACTCCCTAAATAAAAATATAAACCATATTATTACATCATTATTCTTGGGCAGTTTTGAGGCAGTTCAGTAATCTCAAATTATCACAGCAAATTGAGCAGCATCTTTTTTTTTTTTTTTTAATTCTTATTGCTGTTTCAGGACCGGATCTGGAATTTAGTATGCATGATGGGACAATCAGAGACTTGGCATTTATGGAAGGCCCAGAAAGTGGTGGAGCTATTTTAATAAGTGCTGGCGCAGGGGATTGTAACATTTATACAACAGATTGTCAAAGAGGACAGGGCCTTCATGCTTTGAGTGGACATACTGGTATGTACTAACAGTCTCAACTCCTTTTCCTTTTGTTCACTTGTGTATGTGTTTTTTCTTCCTCTCTGCCTTTTGGGGTATATGTCATTAAAATGAATCTTTTCAAGAGGGGAAATTTTTATTTTGAAAGTTTAATATACCCAGTTCTTAGGAGGCTGAGACAGGAATATCACAGGTTTGAGGACAGTCTCAGCAAGTAGTGAGACTCTCATCAACCTACCAAGACCCTGTTTCCAAATAAAATAGGGCTGGGGGTGTAACTTGGAGATAGAATGCCCTAAGGTTCGATCCCCAGTAACACACACACACACACACACACACACACACACACACACACACGTTTAATATATGAGCTAGGTGTGGTGGCCTACATTTATAATCCCAGTACTTGGGAGGCTGAGACAGGAGGGTCAGAGATTTGAGGCCAGCCTCAACAATTTAGGAAGACCCTCAGCAATTTATGGAGAACTTGTTTAAAAATAAGAATTAAGGTCAGGTGTGGATTGCAGGTTCGAGGCCAGCCTCAGCAACTTAATGAGACCCTTTTTCAAAATAAAATAATAAAAAGGCTGGGAGTTTTACTCAGAGGTAAAATGCCTCTGGGTTCAATCCTCAGTACCAAAAAAAAAAAAAAGTAATTAATTAAAATTAAGCCGGGTATGGTGGCGCACGCTTGTAATCCCAGCATTCGGGAGGCTGAGACTGGAGGATCCGGGTTCGCAGCCAGCCTCAGCTACCTAGTGAGGCATTCCACAACTTAGTGAGACCCTGTTTCAAAATAAAGAATAAAAAATAGGGCTGGGGGCATAGCTCGGAGGTAGAATGCCCCTTGAGTTCAATCCCCAGTACCGCAAAATAAATAAGTAAGTAAGTAAGTAAATAAATAAATAAAGAATAAAAAATAGGGCTGGGGGTATAGCTCGGAGGTAGAATGTCCCTGAGTTCAATCCCCAGTACCAAAAAATAAATAAAATTAAATAAAATTAAAAGAGTTGAGGGTGCTCAGCTACTTAGTGAGGCACTCTGCAACTTAGTGAGACTCGGTTTCAAAATAAAGAATAAAAAATAGGGCTGGGGGTGTAGCTTGGAGGTAGAATGCCCCTGAGTTCAATCCCCAGTACCGAAAAAAAAAAAAGAAAAAAAGAGTTGAGGGTGTAGCTCAGAGGTAGAATGCCCCTGGATTCAATCCCCAGCACCACACACACAAAAATTTTAATTATGAACATTGGATAGCACCACCAGTAGTAACTAACCTTGATATTTCCCTGTGTGTTAAGTCACCTTCGAGCTACACTCCCAGCCCTATTTTTTATTCTTTATTTTGAAACAGGGTCTCACTAAGTTGCAGAGAGCCTTACTAAGTAGCTGAGGCTGTCCTCGAACCTGCAATCCTCCTGTCTCAGCCTCCCAAGAACAGGGATTACAGGCGTGTGCCACCACACCTGGTGAGTTTATTATGTTTTTGATGTACACCTTATAATTTTAATTTTATTAAAATTGTCAATATATTTGATACATGTAGAAAACCTCTTACATAGAATATTAATTAACCAGACAATTGCTTGGCCAGTGATGAGGACTATTTAGTTTTGAATATGTTATATAAAGGTACTTTCCTACAATAATAACAGTGATCTTTTATAGGGCATATTTTAGCACTTTATACCTGGAGTGGCTGGATGATTGCCTCTGGTTCCCAAGATAAGACTGTTAGATTCTGGGATCTTCGAGTACCAAGCTGTGTTCGTGTTGTTGGCACAACATTCCATGGAACTGGTAGGTTTTTCATTAATCTATATGAGAAGGAAACTATAAATTACAGTAGCCTATTTCTCCCTCCCCTTGCAATATAAAAAGAAAAAAGAAAAGAAGCCAAGTGTGGTCCGTGACACACACCTATAATCTCAGTACTTGGGAGGCTGAGACAGGAGTATAGCAAATTTGAGGCCAGCCTCAGCAACTTAATGAGAATTTGTTTTGTTTTATTTTATTTTATTTATTTATTTATTTATTTTGCAGTACTGGGAGTTGAACTCAGGGGCATTCTACCTCCAAGCTATACCCCCAGCCCTATTTTTAATTCTTTATTTTGAAACTGAGTCTCACTAAGTTGCGGAGTGTCTCACTAGGTAGCTGAGGCTGGCTGCGAACCTGGATCCTCCGGTCTCAGCCTCCCGAATGCTGGGATTACAAGCATGCGCCACCACGCCCTGCTTGAGAATTTGTTTTAAAATAAAAAAATAAAATAGGGCTGAGGATATAGCCCAGAGGTAGAATATCCCGGGTTTAATCCCTAGTGCCCTCCCCCCAAATAAAAAGAAAACAGTGGAATAAATACTTAGGTGATGGAGCTGAGTAGTGTATCGCTTGCCTAGCAAGTGTGAAGCCCCAAGTTTAATCCCTAATACCAAAAAAGGAAGATATATAAGTAAATAATTGGTATTTTATTAGCCAGGCATGGTGGCTCACACTTGTAATCCCAGTACTTAGGAGGCTGAGACAGGAGGATCACAAGTTCACGGCCAGCCTCAGCTACTTAGTGAGGCACTCCACAACTTAGTGAGACCCTGTTTCAAAATAAAGAATAAAAAATAGGACTACTTGGAGGTAGAATGCCCCCAGGTTCCATCTCCAGTACTGCAAAAAAAAAAAAAAAAATAGGGCTGGGGGTGTAGTTCGGAGGTAGAATGCCCTTGGGTTCCATCCCCAGTACCGCAAAAAAAAAAAAAAGAAAAGAAAACCAGGGACATTCTACCTCCAAGCTACATACCCAGCCTTTTTTATTTTTTATTTTGAAACAGAGTCTTGCTAAGTTACCTTGTGCTATCCTCAAACCTGCCATCCTCATGTCTTAGCCTCCTGCATTCTGGTATTACAGGTATGCACCACTGCATCTAACTAAATCTTGCTTTTTCAACTTAACAGTACACGTTGGATTGTTCTACATAAATTCAGCCTACTGTTCTTTGAATTTTATCATCCTTTTAAAATACTAGTATTGAGCCGGGTGTGGTGGCTCACACTTGTAATCTCAGCATTTGGGAGGCTGACACGGAGGATCTGGGTTCGCCGCCAGGCTTAGCTGTGTAGTGAGGCCTTCTGCAACTTAATGAGACCCTGTTTCAAAATAAAGAATAGGAAAATAGGGCTGGGGCTGTAGCTTGGAGGTAGAATGCCCCCAGGTTCCATCCCCAGTACTGCAAAAATAAATAAATAATAAAAATAAACAAAATACTAGTATCAGCTGGGCATGGTGATACATACCTGTAATCCCAGTACTTGGGTGGCTGAGAAAGGAGGATCACAGGTTTGAGGCCAGCATCAGCAATTTAGCAAGGCCCTCCACAACTTAGTGAGACCCTGTTTCAAAACAAAAAATAAAATAGGGCATGGGGTATAGCTTAGAGGTTGAATGCCTCTGGGTTCAATCCCCAGTACCACACACATAAAAACAAACAAAACACAGTGGTATCTAATTGTGACACACTATTCGTCCATTATCTTTATTCATTTTAGTATCTTTTTTTTCCCATTGTAGTTTTTCATAGCAACTCTAGGGTACTAGTCCAAGTGAAAAGGCCTGTCTTCTATTTTTTATTTTTAGTGTTCTTAAAAAAATTAATGTGCCGGGTGTGGTGGCGCATGCTTGTAATTCCAGCATTTGGGAGGCTGAGACCCAAGTATCTGGGTTCGAGGCCAGCCTCAGCTACCTAGTGAGGCACTCAGCAACTTAGTGAGACCCGGTTTCAAAATAAAGAATAAAAAATAGGCCTGGGGGTATAGCTCGAAGGTAGAATGACCCTGAGTTCAATCCCCAGCACCGAAAAAAAAAAAAATTAATGTCTTATTTATTCATTTTAATTTCATGGGCCTGTTTCTACACTTTCATTCAAACCAAATGTGATTTGCTACAGTTAAAATTTGAATTTGAAGCCGGGCGTGGTGGCGCATGCTTGAAATCCCAGTACTTGGGAAGATGAGACAGGAAGATCCGGATTCGCAGCCAGCCTCATCTACTTAGTGAGACCCTCTGCAACTTAGTGAGACCCTGTTTCAAAATAAAGAATAAAAAAATAGGGCTGGGGGTGTCCTCGGAGGTAGAAAGCCCCTGAGTTCAATTCCCAGTACTACCAAAAAAAAAAAAGAAAAAAAAATTGCATTTGAAATATACACATATACATGCATGTATAATTATATCTATATATATGAATATATGATCATTGATTTGTTAAAGTTTAGTTTGTATTGCTAGCAAAATTACCATATAACAGTTTCAAGAAACAAAAAGTTCAATAAGACATATTAAGAAAAACAGACCAGGCATGGTGGCACACACCTGTAATTCCAGTACTCAGGAAGCTGAGACAAGAGGATCATAGGTTTAAGGCTAGCCTTAGCAGCTTAGCAAGGCCCTCAGCAACTTAAACCTTGTTTCTCATTTTACTTCCATTTGCAGTGGCATGGATCACAGTTGATCTCTTGCTTTTGGGCCTCCACTCTTCTTTTACCTTTCTGGATAACTGTTCTTTTCTGGCTCCTCTTCCTCTACTCCACCTCTAAAATTTAACATTCCCTAAGGCTCAGGACTTTAGTCCTCATTCTCTTCTCTAAATGATTATATCCA
>PVLC010048328.1:0-10741 GCA_004027655.1 Graphiurus murinus
AAAAAAAAAAAAAAAAGAGCCTCACTAATTAGTATTTCCAGGATGTACCTGTGAAGTCAAGAGGTAGTTTAGAGGAAAAGTGGGCAGTGGTAGCAAGGAATGATGGACTGAGGGAAGCAAAGCTGTATGGCATCACATTCCTCGTATAGCTAATTCTAAGAACAGGTAATTCATATGCTGATTCCCCACTCCCCTCCCCAGGCCAGAAACAAGCCAAAGGTGGAAATTATTCCTCCTGATCCATTATTCAAGAGTCACCTAGCTTTGAAGCAGCTAGGTGTCCTGGGCTAAGATCCTTCATCACAAGAGGATCAAGCTAGGTACTCACAGGGAACACAGCAGGCCCATACTGGAAGGTGCTGGGGAGGCCCGGGACCCCTGTGTAGTATGGCAGGCTGGTGTAACTGTAGCCAGGAGGCAGCGCCGGGTTCAGGAATGTCTGCTGCGTGGTGTGGTGAGTCTGCGTCTGGTTCTGTTGGGGTTGGGCCAAGGTTGTGGCCGGGGCTGGGGAGGAGGCATCCCCTCGGCCAAACTTTGTGAGGTCACCTGTGTCAGAAAAGGCTAAATGTACCAGCACCTTTTATTCCAACACCAACAAACAATTCTCTCTTCTGATATGACATGATTCTAGGAGGCCCTGTTCAAAGGCTTTTCTTTTTTTTCACTAGGGTTTGAACCCAGGGGCATTTTACCCCAGATTTTATTTTTTATTTGGAAATGGGGTCTCGCTAAGTTGCTAAGGCTGGCTTTGAGACTGCAAACCTCCTGTTTCAGCCTCTGAGGTACTAGGATTATAGTCACATGCCACCATACCCAGATCTGTCTAAAGATTTTTCTTTTTTTGTGGTACTGGGAATGTAACTCAGGAGCATTCTACCTCTGAGCTACACTCCCAGACCTATTTTTTATTCTTTATTTTGAAACAGGATCTCACTAAGTTGCGGAGGGCCTAAGTAGCTCTGGCTGGCCAAGAACCTGCAATCCTCCTGTCGCAGCCTCCCAAGTATTGGGATTACAAGCATGTACCATCATGGCCGGCCTGTCCAAAGACTTCTAAAGTTCAATTCCTTGAATTACATTTCTTTGCAGCTCTGTTTAACATTGCTCAGCACACTTAGCACAGTGCTAGTGTTAAGACTAATGTTAAGTCACTGTACAATGATCTAATAGAGGCTTTCAGAATAAAGCTCCTACAGGATTTCTCTACCCAACTTGTTTCCTTTCACCCCCGGACCCCGCTTCTCCTCCATGGGGAATATCCCATGTTAGACTTGAAGGACAAAGATAGATATGGACAATGATGTCAATGAAGATGATAGGTCTGGCAAAAAAAAAGAAGATCCAAGGCCTAGCAAAGTAAAAGATATTGCCACTATAAACTGGGTACAGGAGCAGAGATGAGCAGAGAAGACCAATTCAACCACTGCTTCCTAAAAAAAAGCTAAGAAAACTAAGTTATAGTATCATCTGGAGGGGCTGGGAATAAAACTCAGTGGTACATAAGGTGTTTATTAGCATGTACAAAGCCCAGAGTTCAATCCCCATCACCCTCAAATGAAAATCTAGAAATCAAAGGACAAAAATAACATGTGGGATGAAAAGAAAAAGTGACCACATGCCCATCTTTACCAGGATTATGAATCTACCAACTTTGACCTATCAATCATATCCATTCTAAACTTCTACCAAAGATTTCATTTAAGGTGAGAACCAAGCCAGGCATGGTGGCACACACCTGTAATCCCAGTGCTTGAAAGGCTGCGACAGGAGGATGTCAGATTTGAGGACAGCCTCAGTAACTTAGCGAGATCTTGTTTCAAAAGATAAAAAGGGTTGGGGGTGTAATTTGGAGGTATAATGATCCTGTGTTCAATCCCCAGTACATACTAACAAAAAAAGGGGGGGGCGGAGGGAGAAGAGAACTAGGTTGAACTGGGTCCCTTCTTGCTACTAAGTAGGGTTCCTCCACCAAGCCTTTATTCAGCCCCATTCTCCATTCCAGTCTTACCAGAATAAGGGTTGCTGGCCAGGCTACCATCCCTCCCAGTCAGTGGAGTGGTGGGTGTGGGAAATGGGATGCTGTAATAATCCTAGAACAGAGAAATAAAAAAGCAGAAATTCAATGTCACTCATCCCCTAGCATGAGAACCGCAGAGTGAGACGCAGGAGAATGTTGGAGTACTGCAATTTCCCCAGCCATGGATTAAGCTGGTTAGAGCTGGCACAAACTCCATATTGCTCTTGCATATGCTGTCCCCCCTGCCTGGCCATGAGCAGAGTCAAGCAAGGTCTACGGATATGCTGCTGGAGAACACATCAAGGTACATCAAGACCAACAATATTTTCAACTGTCTACATGTCATCCCTATCAGTCAATGCCAACTTATTTTGAGCAAACATATTTCTTTTTGTAATTTAAAGTGTTTGAGACATACAGAAAACATCTTGAGGACGCCAGAGTACTCTATTGGGGCTATAGATTAGGTTAAAATGTGTTTATTTAAAAAATAACACATCTCTGGGGCTAAGGGTGAAACCTCAGTGGTAGAATAATTGAGTGCCAGCCAGCACTGGAGGGATAAAAAAGCTGGACACAGTAGAGTAGACCTACAACCCTAGTTACTCGGGAGGTTGAGGCAGGAGGAGTTCGGAGCCAGCCTGGACAACATAGCAAGATCTCATCTTTTAAAAAGGGAAAGAGGAAGCTAGGTGTGGCGATGCACACTTGTAATCCCAGTACTTGGGAAGCTGAGACAGGAGGATCACAGGTTCACAGTTAGCCCTGGCTACTCAGTGAGGCCCTATGCAACTTTTTGAGACCTCGTTTCAAAATAAAGAATAAAAAACTAGGGAGCCGGGCGTGGTGGCGCACGCTTGTAATCCCAGCATTCGGGAGACGCTTGTAATCCCAGCATTTGGGAGGCTGAGACCGGAGGATCCGGGTTCGAGGCCAGCCTCAGCTACCTAGTGAGGCACTCCACAACTTAGTGAGACTCGGTTTCAAAATAAAGAATAAAAAATAGGGCTTGGGGGTATAGCTCGGAGGTAGAACGCCCCTGAGTTCAACCCCCAGTACAGCCCAAAAAAAAAAAAAAAAAAATAGGGCTGGGGGTGTAGCTCGGAGGTAGACTGCCCCTGGGTTCCATCCCCAGTACTGCAAAACAAACAAACAAAAACGAATTAAAAATAGGGCTGGCTCAGAGGTAGAATGGTCCCTGGGTTCAATCCCCAGTACTATATACACACACAAAAAAGGGGGCTGGAGGGGAGGAGAAAGCTGGGGTTATAGCTCAGTGGTAAAGTGCTTGCCTAGCACGCATGAGGCCCTGGGTTTTAATCTCTAGCAGCAGACAAGAGACAATTAAATTTAAAAACAGAGCCGGGAGCCGGGCGTGGTGGCGCATGCTTGTAATCCCAGCATTCGGGAGGCTGAAACCGGAGGATCCGGGTTCGCGGCCAGCCTCAGCTACCTAGTGAGACACTCCGCAACTTGGTGAGACTCGGTTACAAAATAAAGAATAAAAAAAAAAATAGGGCTGGGGGTGTAGCTCGGAGGTAGAAAGCCCCTGAGTTCAATCCCCAGTACTGCCAAATAAATAAATAAATAAATAAATAAATAAATAAATAAATAAATAAATAAAAACAGAGCCGGGCGTGGTGGCGCACGCTTTTAATCCCAGTATTCGGTAGGCTGAGACAGGAGGATCCGGGTTCGAGCCAGCCTCAGCTACCTAGTGAGGCACTCCACAACTTAGTGAGACCCTGTTTCAAAGTAAAGAATAAAAAATAGGACTAGGGGTTTAGCTTGGAGGCAGAATGCCCCTGAGTTCAATCCCCAGTACCAAAGGAAAAAAAAAAAAATTAAAAACAGAAAATTAACACTGGTAGAAAGTGTCCATTTCAGATGGGGATGTAGCTCAGTGGTACTATGTTTAATGTATGTGAGGACCTGGGTTCAATCCCTGACCCTCCTCCCCAAAAGTTACCTGCTGTTTTAAACTACCTCTCCCAAGTCCCTGTATTCTAATATATGTTAAATCAAAGCGTACGTATAGAGGGATGGTGTGGGAAATAGCTAGGCTTGTAATTTATATGCTAAACTAAAATGTTTAATAATCCTCTCAACATTAATTTTAAGATCATTTTCTTTTCCAAAGTTCTACCTCCTACTTACCAATGGAAATCTTGTCTGAAGCATCTGCAAGTCATCATAACCATATACTTGTGGCTGAAAGATACAGATACGCGATACTATTATGAGAACAGGTCATGATAACAGCAAACAAGGAACTAAGATGCAAGACAATTCAAAAGAACATTCATCTTCATTCTTAGAATAAGACACATTAAGCTACATGTGGTGGCGCATGCTTATAACCTCAGTATTTGGGAGGCTGAGACAGGAGGCTCACAGGTTCAAAGCCAGCCTCAGCAACTTAGCCAGGCTCTCAGCAACTTAATGGCACCCTGTTTCCAAATAAAAAAATAAGAGCCAGGCATGGTGGTGCACACTTGTAATCCCAGTACTTGGGAGGCTGAGACCAGAGGATCCCAGTTCCAAGCCAGCCTCAGCTACTTAGTGAGGCCCCCTACAACTTAGTGAGACCCTGTTTCAAAATAAAGAATAAAAAAATACGACTAGAGGTGTAGCTTGGAGGTAGAATGCCCCTGGGTTCAATCCCCAGTACCACACACACACAATAATAAGGCTGAGCTGGGCATGGTGGTGTACGCTTGTATACAATCCTAGTACTGAGGAAGCTGAGACTGGAGGATCACAGATTCAAGGACAGCCTCAGCAATTTAGTGATGTTTTCAACAACCTAATGAGACCCTGTTTCCAAATAAGAAATTAAATCAGTCTGAGGATGTAGTTCAGAGGTAGAATGCCTCTGGGTTCAATTCCTAATTTCCAGTACTACAAAAATAAATAAATAATTAAGTAAGTAAGTACATACATACATACATACATACATACATAAAGGCTGAGGGTATAGATCAAAGGCAGAATGCCCCTGGATTCAATCCCCAGTACCACACACACACACAAAAAGAATAGGATGTATCTCCTTCAGTTTTCTTTATGGGGGAAGAACAAAGTACAAAGAAATTAAATTACTTCATCAAATGTCATAAGTTTCCTTGAGCTATATATACTGATTCAAGGAGGCTGGTCTCTGGACATTAACAGAGTAGAAACAAATGTGTACACAAAGAGCCACCTTTACGTAAAGACTTCAAAATCTAGTTTAAAATTTATCTCCTCCATGAAAGATTCTTATTTTCTCTAATTTCTTTGGGGGGTACATAGTGTTAAAAAACAGGTAACAGAGCCAGGTATAGAGGCACACGCCGATAGAGGCTCAGACAAGAGGATCAGGAGGCTGGAGGCCAGCCTCAGCAATAATGCCCCTGGGTCCGATTTCCAGTTTCAAAAACAAAACAAAAATCCCATGTCATAATGGTATTTGAGCATTTCATCGATATGATACTTATCTAGGCTTACTCTTCTAAGGGCAAAACTAGGAGTCCTTTTTTTTTTTTGTACTGGGGATTGAACTCGCCCATCATCATCATCATCATCATTCCAGACCTAGGGGTTGAACCCAGGGGCATTTTACCTCTGAGCTACATTCCCACATTCCCAGCCCAATTTTTTCTTTATTGTGAAAGAGTGTCTCACTAAGTAGCTGAGGCTGGCCTCAAACTTCCAATTTTCCTGTCTCAGGCTCCCATGTACTGGGATTACAAGCGTGCGCCACCACACCTGGTTTTCCCAACCCTATTTTTTATTTTGAAACAGGATCTCACTAAACTGCTAAGGCTGGCCTTCAATCTGCAATCCTTTTGTCTCAGCCTCCCAAGTACTGGGATTATAGGCGTGAGCTACCATACCTAGAACCAGGTATCTTTTAATAGAATCTTCATAAATGCCTTTTTGTTGTTGTTGTTTTTAAACTGGGGATTGAACCCAGGGATATTCTACCTCTGAGCTAGACCCCCAGCTCTATTTTATTTTTTAGTTTGAAACAGGATCTTGCTAAGTTGCTGAGGAACTCACTAAATTGCTAAGACAGACCTCAAACCTGCAATACTCCTATCTCAACCTCTCAAGTACTGACACTATAGGCATGCACCACCACAAATAGCTCCCCTCATCTTCATCTTCCCCTTCATTTAATAGGTACTGAATGCATGAAGGTGAGAGAAGATATGCCAATACAAAAAGCTATTACTATTAGCCACTTATTCTCAGCTTCTGACTGAGTTAGAGAACTTTTTTTGACAGGTCAGAGGCAGCAAAGATCCCCAGAATAAGAGAATTCAACTATAAAAAAAAATAATAATTCTCACCGGGCGTGGTGGCGCACGCTTGTAATCCCAGCATTCGGGAGGCTGAGACCGGAGGATCCGGGTTCGAGGCCAGCCTCAGCTACCTAGTGAGGCACTCTGCAACTTAGTGAGACTCGGTTTCAAAATAAAGAATAAAAAATAGGGCTGGGGGTATAGCTCGGAGGTAGAATGCCCGTGAGTTCAATCCCCAGTACCGAAAAAAAAAAAATTAATTCTCTAAGAAACTGAAAGGAATTCCAGGTGAACATTCTGGCCTTTTGCATCTGAGGCCCAGAATCAGCATCTCACACATAGCAAATACACAACAGAGTGCCTTAAGTTTAGTCCTTTCTCTTTAGAAATGATGATTCTTTCCCCAAAACTACAAAGTCTAAAAACCTATTTGCTTATATGTGGCAACCACTTATTTATTCTGTATTTTAGTTATAGTCCTCCACTTGAAGCTAGAGCTATAAAAAGAAAACCTACATAAACCTCACCTTTCGGAAAAGACCCTTCAGTTCCACTTACCGGGTAGGCATGTAACAGCCCCGGAGCCATAATATACGGATTAGGCAACAACGGCGGGACCCCAGGAGGGAGGTTGGGAGGAGCTTTTCCTACAAGAGAAGCAACATTTTTATGCTGTTACACAGTACTCATGTCCTCCATCCCAGAGGTATGCCATCCACCTATGTGAAGCTACCTGAAGTCGTAGCAACTGAGCTTCGAGTTGAGGCGGTGACGGTGGAGTTGCTGCCTAGGCTAAGGCCCAGACTACTGCCACTATTGAGACTGGAAGAGACACTGACCACTGGGGGAGGTGCAGAGACTGTGCTGGATGTGGTAGAGAAAGTGCTGGAGGAAGAATGGAGATTCGCCTCACTCTCCACACTTGTGTGCTTCAAAATGGGAAGCAGTGGAAGAGAGAAGGAAACAACAATTAGCAACACAGGCCAGGAAAGGTGAAACAATCCCTCTGCCAAATATATGACCAACATTCCAATTAAAAAGGCCAAGGCAGGATAGAGTAACAGTGCACCCTCTGCCAAGGTTGAAAAACTTGCTAGCTACATTTCTTGAGATTCATCTGGCAAGGATGATAATAGAGACTCATTGCACATCATCATCCAGCTCAGAAAGACAGCAAAGTGGGTGGGGACAAACTCCCCAGAGACCACCACCGATCAACCAGTGAGGGGATAAAGCTGAGATCTGCAAAATGTATCACAATCTTCTCATCTACACTTTTCTTCACTACTGCAGCCTACAAGACTAGTTCATAGGCTAGGAGAGAGTACAGGCTCAGACTTTAAAGCTGAAAGTGTATATTGGAGGAGATTCCTATGAAAGCCTTAGCTATCTGAGCTTTCCCCAGGTTCATGGTAAACCTGAAAGCTATCTTTGCCTAAAATGCGCCCTTCCTTTGTAACGTTGGTTTAATTCCACGAACAAATGTATTAATTGCAACAGAAATTTGACCGAAAGCTCTTATCTAGCCTCTACATTAAAAAGGATATATCTAGCCTCACACTGATTTATTTTTAGGAGTAATGTTCAGAATACTCCAGACCAAGAACAAGAACAACTCTACCAGTTAAAAAGGTATGTTCTTTTTATTCCCCACCTCACTTTTGTGTGTGTGTGTGTGTGTGTGTGTGTGTGTGTGTGTTGGGGATTGAACCAAAGGCCTTGTGTATGCTAAGCATGCACTCTACCACTGAGCTCCAACCTAAGCCTCTAGAAAGGTATGATCTTACAGAATTTATAGAGTAAACAAAGCCCTATCTTCAAGGAGGGTGGCATAGGGGGCTCCAGAAAGTCACTTTTGGGGCTTGAAGGAATTATCTATAACTACATTATTTCTGGACTCTTCAGCCTCTCTTGGCTTCTCAACATGCCTTTCTTCCTTTTCTGCAATCTCAGTTCAACAATTTTGTCACCTCAATGAAATTTTCAAGAATTCCCTTTTGGGAGAACCTCAGGGATGGCTAGTTAAAAGTTAGTTAAAAGAATCACACATCTTGTGAGCATCATACCTACCAACAGAGTAGATGTTGAAGTGCGCCCAGAAGATGTTGATGATGAAAGGGTATTTTGCTGTGTAGATAACGTGCTGTAAGGAAAAAGTGATTGTTGTTAACAACAATGCTGTGGGCTACCTGACCTGGAGCTTCAGTCAAGAAAACAAACAAGAAAATAAGGTAGAGCAGGGTGTGGTGGCACATGCTTGTAATTCCAGCATTTGAGAGGCTGAGAATGGAGGATCCAGGTTCGCAGCCAGCCTCAGCTGCTTAGTGAGGCCCTCCGCAACTCAGTGAGACCCTGTTTCAAAATAAAGAATAAAAAATAGGGCTGGGGGTGTAGCTTGGAGGTAGAATGCCCCTAGGTTCCACCCCCAGTACCACAAAAAGAAAGAGGTAGAACATAGAACCAACAAGTCTGAGATCATATGGTACACCCAGTGCGGGGAGCAGGAGGAGATTTTTAAAGGGGAAAATGCAATTAAGTCTTATCTTTATTTCCTAGAGCTGTTAGGTCAGCCACTTACCACAAAAGCAGGGCTAATGTGGTCTCTATCAGCTAGAGAGAATGAGAGAGACCCAGGGAGCTCTATTACTAAAGCTCACCAACCCCACTTTCATCCTTATCCCAAATCACCTGCTGTGTTGTGTGGTGGTGGTATTTGGAATCTCCTCACTGTGGCTTAAGCCACCCAAGGAGGATGTGTGCTGATTGGTTGTCGTCAATAAGGAAGCTGCAGATACCGTTTCATTGAGAGGGGGGATACTAGAAGTAGAAGGTGAGTCAGATTTCACTGCAGAGCCTGTAGCACCTGGAAATAGAGAAAAGAATTCACCTCATCAGAGCAAAGGTAGTGTCTATAAGTGAAGAGTGACTACAGTCCTAGGCTGCCCCAAAGACAAGAGTATTAGTTACTTAATAATGGTAGTCTTTTAAAAATTCCAGGCATTTCACAACGTGGATTTCATCTGTCCAGAAGGGAACCAATGAATTATCACCATTTTAAGAAAGAGAACCTGAAACTTAGGATGGTTGAGATTAAGCAGCAAGGCAGAACCAAGCTAAGACAATAGCCGCAGTCATTGTGCCAAGAGCTCTTTTTCACTTTAAGAAGTGCAAAAATATTGAAAGGAAGAAAAACACTACAACTGAGAGGAAAAAGCCTGGAGAACACTCACCTTCAACAGATTGCGTGGTCTGTAACTGCGTGGCCTGCACAGAACTGAAGCCATTCTGGTACAAGAAACAAAGGAGCAAGAACAGACAAACTCATGTGAATGGGGTAAGTTAGCACTGACTCAATTTTGGTCAACAGACCTTTAGGAGAAACTCTGCTAGTTAACCAAAGGATTAATGCAAGAGACTTATCAAAAGAAACAAAATAATAAATCATTAAAAACAAAAACCTGATATACTAACCCTGTATGGCCAAAGGCAATAGAAGGCAACCCTGAAACAGGTGAAGATAACCGAAACCCCAAACAGATATTGGAGAGGCCCCAAAGTCCAAATCCGATGATCCTTTTGGAAGGATGTAGGAGTAGAACAGTTCAGCCAAACACTTATCTTGTTGGCTGCATCTGACCATCAACTCCATGTCACCTCTGGCATATGCTGTCCCCCTCACCAAGCCAAGACAGAGCAAAGTGAGATCTACTGATATGCACCCCAAGTCTAGCAATTAGATCTTCCAAGAGAAAAAGACAGGTGTTTGAGACTGATTCTATTAGACACAGTGAATCTTTACTGCAAAGAGAATGGTTTTCTGGCTCTGAGTCTCCAGGATTGCTGAAAAGAACTTTTATTGTGCCAAAGAAATGTGTTTTCAGCTTCTCAAATACACTTCCAAGAATTCTTAGTACCACTTTCCCAGAAGTGAAACACTAACATTGAAGGGCTTTTGCCCAGGATTTTCCTAACATATGCCCAGGGGCTCATGAAGCCACTACCTTTGCCTGAGTCAGGTCCTTCTGGGGTGATGAAGAGATGGAGCTAGGGTACCGCCGGGTCTGTGTAGATCTCTGTTCGTATAGAGGGCCCTGAGTGTTATTTTGGGAGGTATAGGTTGTCGACTGAATTGGGCCGCTCTGATAACCAGACTCCTGACTCTGGTTAGATGAAATCGTAGATGAAGATTCACTGTGGGAAATGAAAAGAGGAAAAATCTCAAGAGAAATGAAATAGTGCAGACCCACCTACTGATACTAAGGAAATGGTAGAGGTCTACTACTGAAATAAATTAATTTTGATCAAAACAAAATTTTCTAGCATCAAATAAAAGAAACCATCTTAATTTTTTCCTCAAAAAAGTAGTAATTCCCACATTCTATAGTGCCAGGAACCCAAATTAAGAACACATTTTAAAAATACCTACAACTCTTGC
>PVLC010048329.1:0-10791 GCA_004027655.1 Graphiurus murinus
AAAAAAAAAAAAAAAAAAAAAAAAAAAAAAAAAAAAAAAAAAAAAACAAAGAAAAAACCCTAGTATTTGTTGCTTATCTAAAATTCAAGTCCAACCAGGCAGTCTGTATTTCTTTTTCTTTTTTTTTTTTTCATTTCTTTCCATTTCTTTTCTTTTTCAGTACTGGGGATTGAATCCAGGACTTCACACATGCTAGGCAAGTGCTCTACCATCACCAAGCTATACCCCTAGTCCTTTTTATTTTACTTTTGACACAGAGTAACTCTAAGGTGCCAGGTGCCTAGGCTAGCCTCGAACTTGCGATCCTCCCATGTAGTTACCACACCCAGTGCTTTCTGTATTTTTACTTGTTAGATCTGGCAGCCCCGCCCCCAACATGACACCTGCCTGGACCCACACTGAAGTGGGACCTACCTGAGGGAACACAGCTGCGGCTTGGATTATTTCTCTTTTTATAAAAAGTGGCTCTGAGCCAGGCGTGGTGGCGCACGCTTGTAATCCCAGTACTTGGGAAGTTGAGACAGGAGGATAGCAGGTTCGCCGCCAGCCTCAGCTTCTTGGTGAGACCCTCTGCAACTTAGTGAGAACCTGTTTCAAAATAAAGAATAAAAAATAGGGCTGGGGGTGTAGCTAGGAGGAAGAATGCCCCTGGGTTCTATCCCTAGTACCACAAAAAAAAAAAAAAAAAAAAAAGGCTCTGAGCCTGGCGTGGTGGCACACGCCTGTAATCCCAGTACTTGGGAAGCTGAGATAGGACGATCACAGGTTTGAGGCCAGCCTCAGCAGCTTAATGAGACCCTGTTTCAAAACAACAACCACCACTACAAAAAAGGACTAGGGCATAGTTCAATCCCCAGTACCACAAAACAAATATATATATATTTTTTTAAATTGAAAATAAATTAAAAAAACAAACAAACAGCTTTGTGAAGCCCCAGAATTGCCCTGCTGGAAGGGTGAAGGTGGCGTTAGGAGGAAGCCGCCTTCCTCTGAGGGTATGGGGCCCAAGGTGGGACTCCCTGGCCCAACCTGAGACTCAGTTTCCCCAGGGGTGGATGGAGTAATCCCCCCTCTGGCGGAGGCTGCGGTGAGCCAGGGTCAGAAGAGCTGATGTACCTCGGGTTCGAGGGCTCGGCAGGCTGGCCGTGGCAAGCTGCCGGAGGGGCCTCGGGCGCCGTGAGCGTCACTGTTGTTATTCCTGGGGTGCTGGCAGAAGTGTGGGTGCAGGGGCCAGGCGGCCTGGGTTTGGACCTCGCCCTGCCACTTGCTGGCTTCGCAACCTTGGACAGATGACTTGACCTCAGAGTCTTCATCTGTGCAACAGGAGGCGATAATAACACTCACCTCCTAGGGCTAGTGAGGGAGTCCCATGGCACAAGACGCACAAAGGAACTCCAGCCGGCTGTGGTGGCGCACGCTACAACCCCAGTACTCGAGCGGCTGAGACAGGAGCAGATCGCAGGCTCGCAGCCAGCCTCAGCGATTTAGTGAGACCCTGTTTCAAAATAAAAAATAAGCCAGGCGTGGTGGCGCACACTTGTCATCCCAGTACTTGGGAGACTGAGACAGGAGGATTCGGGTTCGGGGCCAGCCTCGGCTACTTAGTGAGGCTCTCAACAACTTAGTGAGACCCTGTTTCAAAAGAAAGAATAAAAAATAGGACTGGGGGTATAGCTCAGAGGTAGAACGCCCCTGGGTTCAATCCCCAGTCTGCAATAAATAAATAAATAAATAAATAAATAAATAAATAAATAAATAAATAAAATAGGGCTGGGGTGTAGCTCAGAGGTCAAACACCCTTGAGTTCAATCTCCAGTAGAAGAAAGAAATTAAGAAATTAGGAGGAAGGAAGGAAGGAAGGAAGTCAGGTAGTACTGTCATGTAGCAAAGACTCTACTAGTGTTGTCTGCTACAGTCCCTGGGTATGTGTGCCGCTTCCTCCAGGAAGCCCTCCAGGCTCCTCTAACTCACAGTTCCTCTCTTGATGTGGTTTCCCCACTGCGCCGAGATCCCGGCCCAGAGCCCTCTCCAGCTCCCCTGAGCGATGTGGGTCTTCGGCTCCTGGCAGGCTCTGAGGCTCGGGGGACCGGTAGGGGCACGTGCCATAGCCCGGCAGTGCCACAGCCCACAGTGGGGCCCATAATCGGGGAACAAACTGGCTGGTTTCCAGGCAGGGCCCCCAGTTAGCAGGAATGGAGGAAACACAGTTCCAGGGCCAGAAGTTTTAAACCTACGATGAACACCCGGTTGGCCAAATCCGGCCATGTGTCTCGGGGGGGACACTGCATTGCGTTGGCACGGCCGGGCTCAGCGTCAGAAGGACCCAGGTGCAAGCCTGCCTCTGCTGGCTCATGCTGTGTGACCTCCGCTTGTTACGAGACCTCTCTGAGCCCTAGCTTCTCACTCACCAAACGGGGATGATTCTGCTCACCTTGGAGACTTGTGAAAGGCTCCAGTGAGTGAGCTGCACACACAGCAGACACTCAGCGGGAACCAAGGCCCTTTCCTAAGGGAGACTCCAGGACACTTTATCACCCGCTGAGGGGGCGTGCAGGGGGCACTGGGATCAGAACTACTCCTCTTAAAGTCACAGTCTCCGAACCACGAGGGAGTCCACTTGCCCGCTGCCCACCGCAGCTCGCTGCCCCCCCCAAGTCCCCCCAGTTGGGGCTCGCAGAGCCCGCCGCTGGGTCTTGACTTCAGAGGAGTCTGCGTTTTGCTGGGAGTCAAGACACTCTCAAGGATGTGGGACGGATGTGGGGCTTGGGAACGTGGGACCGTGTGCACGTCCATGCCTGTGGTGCGCCGGCGGTGAGGCCCTGAGCAGCCTGGGGCGGTCTGGCAAGCCTGCCTGGAGGAAGCCCAAACCCCCCGAGCAAGGGCACCCCCGAGCAAGGGCACCCCCGCCCCGTGCTCCCAGGGCCCCCTGTCCTCCCCAGGTCGGTGCCCGAGGGCACGGAGATGTTCGAGGTGTACGGGACCCCAGGCGTGGACGTCTACGTCTCGCCCAGCATCGAGAGGGGCCGGGAGCGCGCCGACAGCCGGCGGTGGCACTTTGGTGAGGGCTTGGAGATCATCGTGGTCATGAACTCCCCCAGCAACGACATCAACGACAGTCACGTGAGCTGGGCCCCAGGCTGGGTGGGGGCGGGGAGGCAGCGTTCAGTGTAGCCAGGAGGCCCCAAATCCTCTCCCTCTCCCTCGAGCGTGTGCCGGGGCAGTGCCCGGGTGAGCGTGGAGGGAACTGGGGTCCGGAGGTCAGTGGCTCGCCCAGTGGTAGATGCAGGGCCTGAGTCCCGGCCATCCTTTCGAAGCTCGGCAGTGGCCCTCCCACGGCAGTGCCCCGCGCTCACTGATAACAGTGGCCGGTATTTCTTGGGCACTTTTTACAGGCTCGGTCTTTTACAAATATTGTTTCTGAGCTGCAGTGCAGTCCTCTGACTGAGGGACCGACAGGGTCTCTGTTTTGCAGTTAAGAACACAGGAGACTCCCAGAGGCCGAGGGCCTTGGCCCAGGTCACGGAGCTCCGGCCCGCCTGCACCCACGGATAACCACTTTGGCTGGGAGAATGTTCTTAAACCCTGCCTGGTCCAAACTCCTCATGTTCCAAATAATGAAACTGAGACCCAAAGGGGAGCAGGGGCCCCCAAAACTCACACAGCAGGTCATCGGTAGGGCGGGACCCAGGTCTCTATAGAATCCCTCACAAAGAGTTCCCACCTAGCTGGGCGTGGTGGTGCACGCCTGTAATCCCAGTACTTGGGAGGCTGAGACCAGAGGATCTGGGTTCGAGGCCAGCCTCAGCTACTTAGTGAGGCACTCTGCAACTTAGTGAGACCCTGTTTCAAAATAAAGATTAAAAAAAAAAAAAATAGGGCTGGGGGTGTAGCTCAGAGGTAGAATGCCCCTGGGTTCAATCCCCAGTACCACAAAAAAAAAAAAAAAAAAGAGTTCCCACTTTACAGATGGGCCAACCAAGATACAGAAAAAATAAGTAGCTCAGAGGAGGCGAACGGAAAAGCTGGATTGGGGCAGAGGCCCCTGAGCCTCCTCCCCTCCTCCCCTCCTCCCAGGTCTGTCAAAGCTGGTGGGGCTCTCGGCTTCCGTCTGCATGACCCTGGGCTCATCTCTCTGCAGGTTCAAATTGCCTACCACTCCAGCCAGGACTCTCTGCCTCTGGCGTATGCAGTGCTCTATCTCACCTGTGTGGGTAAGCTGGGGCCATGCGGGGGTGTGACCAGAGGGCCTTGGCCAAGGGTGGGGAGGAGGTAGTTAGGAATGACACTGGACCAAGGGTCTTTTGTTGTTGTTGTAGTTATTTTGTTTTCTAATTGACTAGTTGTGTTTTTGAGATTAAAGAAGCGTACATTAGAAAATTCAAACAGCAAAGAATATATGCTTAAAAGTAAGCCTTCCTTCTTCAACCCAAGACATCCAGTCCCACAAAGGCAGCGTCATCCTAGAAAGATGCTGTGCTAGCCGGGCATGGTGGTACACGCTTGTAATTCCAGTACCTGGGAGGCTGAAACAGAAGGATGGCAGGTTTGTGGACAGCCTTAGCTACTTAGTGAGGCCCTCAGCAACTTAGTGAGGTCCTGTTTCAAAATGAAGAATAAAAAACAGAGCTGGGGATTTAGCTCAGAAGTAGAATGCCCCTGGGTTCAATCCCCGATACCACACACATACACACAAATGCTGTTCTTGTACAAGTATACTCCCTTTTTGAAAGCAAATAGAAACATACTAAAGGCACGGAACTGGACCTTGATTTTTCCATTTTCTGACAGTTGTACACAAATTGATACATAAACCCCATATGACGTGACTCAGGTATGGAAACTCTTAGGCAGGGGATGTATAGTAAAAAAGGTGGATGAGGTGAATGAACAGATGGGCAATTTCATCAGAGAAATGAAAATTGTAAGAGCTGAATGGAAATACTAGAAATGGAAGTCAAAGTAACAGAGATGAAGTGTTTTTGATGGACTCATCGGTAGACTTGACATAGTTGAAGAAAGAATTAGTGAATTTGAAGATAGGTCAAGAGAAGTTACCCAAACGTAAATAAAGAGGAAAAAAGTGAACAAAGAAAACAGAGATCTGAGAGCTCTGGAACAGTATTAAATGGTCTAAACTCAGTGAAATTCCCATCAAAATCCTAATATAGCATTTGTATAGAACTTTATATATCCGGTCCTAAAATTCATAAGGAAGGCAAGAATTATCAAGACAATTTTGCGGGAGAACAAGGTGGAAGGATTTACAGCACCAGTTATCAAGCCCTTTTCAAGCTACAGTAATTGAGGCAACGTAAAATTTGTGCAAGGTTGTATATATAGACCAATGGGGCCTGGAGACAGATGTGTGCTTTTGTGGTTATCACATGGGAATAAATGAACTTGGAACCCTACCTCACGCCATACTCAAAAATAAATTTCGGGTGAGTTAAAAATCTTAAGGCAAAAATCAAAACTTTAAAGCTCTTAAAAAAGAATGCGTTTGTGACCTCAAGAATGTAAGGGTTTCCTTTAACAAAGCAAACCAAAAGTATAGACTATAGGGGAAATATGAATACATTAGACTCATTGAAATTTGAAACTACCCAGCACAGGGCAGGTGAAAAGTCAAATTATGAACTGGGAGGAGTTTGCAATGCGTATGGTTGATGAGGTGTGTATAGAACATGGAGTTGCCCAAAGGAAAAACAGACAAATTCGTAGACATGGGCACAAATATGAGTGAGCTTTGCACAGAAGAGAAGGGTCCCACGGTCAAAACCCAAATGGAAAGATGCTTAAGTCACCGCATGTGACCTGGGCTGGGGCTGGGGGCTCCTTCTGCAGGAGTGGACCCCCCTGAACTCAGTTCCCAGCACCACCAAAGAAAGAAGGGAGGGAAGAAAGAGAGAGAGAGAAGAAATACATATGCAGAAAGTGCATAAGGCTTTATTATACACACACATTAAATTAATAATTACAAACGCTGGATCGGCTGTCACCCCAGTCAAGAAATAGAGCACAGCCAGCACCCCAAACTTGCCCACCATGCCCCTCTCTAATCATGCCCCTCTTTCCCTTCGAGGTAAGCACTGTTCTGTGATAAATATTTCCTTGCTTTTCTTTACGGCTTTTATCACCTGAAGGCATGCCAAGTACCACGGTCTAGTTTTGCCTGTCTGCATTGTCTTTGGCGGGAACCGCCTCCCACGCGACCTTCTCTTGCGCGGGGGGGGGGGGTCTTGGGCCCCACATCATGTTTGTGCGGTTCATCCATCCTCAAGGTGGATGAGTAGATTTTCACACAGTGAAAATCACTTTGAAAGCCCTCCCGTTCTTAAAGAACTAAGAAGGTCTTTGTAGGTGTAGACGGGTTGGTCCTGACCCCTCGAACACCTCGTTTGTGCTGTGAAATCTGCCCCTGCTCCCAGAGCGCGACGCTGAGCAGGGTGGGGGCTGGGGGGGCTGAAGCGGAGGTCAGGGAGGCCGTGTAGCCAGCAGGTGGCAGAGGCCAAGTTCACGTCCAGGTCAGTCTGACCACGGAGCCCGGGCTCACTGCCCCATCCTAAGGAGACGGGACAGCGTCATACAGCATGAGAACATCCGCTGTGACCTGGGCTCTGTGCAGGGTGTGCCCCAGACAGGGAGGGTTCCAGGGCTGTGGAGGAAGCCAGTCAAGGAAGGCTTCCCGGAGGGAGCAGCACTTGGCCAGGCCTCTGCTCTGAGCCTCCTTCCTCCCCGGCGCCTCTTCCCCAGCCCCGGGAGGGAGACTCCAGAGCTCTCCTGTCTGGGTTATGTCTGCTGGGGATGACATACATCTGCCCAGCCTCAGCTTGGACCCTGAGGTCGAGGCTGTAATCACAGAAGCCATGACCCGTCCCAGGCTCCCAGGAACCTGGGGAGGACTAACCTGCTGCCTCCCTGCAGACATCGCTCTGGAGTGCGAGCTGAACAGAGATAACAGGGAGGACAGGAGCCTCGTGGACAAGGTAGGCTTCTCCTCCTGGGCCCAGACAGGGTTGCCGCGTGTAGGGAGCTGGAGTAGGCCGGGGTCGGTGGGGGAAGGCCATTACAGGTATCCCCCTGCCTCCCGGCCAACCAGTCCTGAGGCCAAGGGAGCTGAACAGGGACCAGGCACGACTGTGGATCTTCTTTTACCAGGGGAGAAATCGGCACCAAAAATGATCAGGTGCAGAAGTTCCCAGCCCTGGGCCAGGCCTTGGTTTGTCAGAAGAAAGTTCTGAGTTTTGTAATCTAGGTCAAGGGTTGGCAAACTTTTTGAAAAGTCAAAACCAGTTTAGCACAGTGGTGCATGCTTGTAATCCCAGTACTTGGGAGGCTGAGACGGGAGGATCACAGGTTCGAGGCCAGCCTCAGCAATTTAGCAAAATCCTCAGCAACTTAGTGAGATCCTGTTTCAAATAAATAAATAAATAAATAAATAAATAAATAAATAAATAAATAAATAAATAAATAAATAAATAAATAAATAAAATAGAGCTGGGGATGTAGCTCTGGGGGTTCAATTCCCAGTATCACAAAATAAATAAATAAATAAATAAATAAATGACAGAGTGTAGCTATCTTAAGCCTTGTGGGCCATACTGTGTCAATAATGTAGATATAGCATGAAATCAACCACAGCTGATCATAAATTAATGGTGTGGCTGTGTTCCAATAAAACTTTATTTATAAAAACAGGCAGTGAGCCACATTTGGCCCATGGACCGTCACATACGGACCCCCAATCTAGGTGAACAAAGGAATCTACGAAGCACAAAACTATTAAGGGTCTCTGGCCCCAATTGTGGCGGCTCTCGGTGCACTTGGGGTTTAGAGGAGAGGGTCGAGCTGGGCTGGGTGAGCCAGGAAGATACCAGAAGGAAGTGCGCTGGAGCTGGGCTCTGAAGGGGCGAGGGAGGGAGGGCGTTCTGGGTGGAGGAAGGAAGAATGGGCGTGGGGGGGGCTTGTGTCCTCCCCACAGCGATGGCGGACAGCACTAGGGAGCCATGGCCATTTCTTGAGCAGGAGGTGCTTGCGTGAAGGCGACCCCTCCTCACAGCTGGCTCAGGAGGCTGGCCAGGTCTGGTCTGAGCCCCCGTCACCCCCTCTGCTCTCCCTTTGGCAGCGGCACTGGGTCTGGGGACCTGGTGGGCACGGAGCCGTCTTGCTGGTGAACTGTGACCGGGACGACGTGAACTCTAATACCCAGGACAACCAAGACCAGCACGTGAGCTGCCTGCAAGGTGAGGGGCTGGGGCAGCCCAAGGGGTGTCCAGGGTCACCGCTCAGTTGTCCTGACCCCCAGGTGGGGTTCAGGAGGCAGACTGGGGGCCAGAGTTCCAACCTGGACACACCTTCCTCAAAACTCAAAGCCTGCCTTGGTCTGGCAGTCGCCCTGCCCCGGGTCCCAGTGCCAGGGGGCACTCTCCTCCTCGTCAGGGGAACAGAGAATGCTAACACGCTTTGAGCACCACCGCTGTGTGCCAGGCCCGTTCCCCCCAATTCTCAGCCATCCACGTGGAAGTGTATGGTCACCCCAACTTAGGAGGATGCTGACGCTCCAGGTCAGGAGACTCCCCGAAGCATCAGCCCAGGGCTTCCTGTTCCAACCCCAATCCAGACGCCCTCCCCTGCACCTCTGGCCCGCGTCCCAGTGAGGTTCCGTTTCTGCTAAGTCCTCCTGCACCGCCATCAGCCTGCACAGTGAGGCGGCGATTTCCTGGGGGATGGGGGTGCAGGGGGAGCGGCAGGTGCTTTCCAGAGGAGATGATCATCGCTGCCTCCCAATGTGGCCACCATCTGGCTGGAGGTGGTAGTACCAGCCTGTAATCCCAACACTGGGGAGACTGAGGCAGGAGGATCGCAGGTTGGAGGCCAGCACGTGGTAATTTAACAAGGCCCTCAGCAACTTAGTGTTTCAAAATAGAACATGGCTGGGGTTGTAGCTCAGAGGTAGAACGCTCCTGGGTTCAATCCCTAGGGCCACCCAAAGCAGCCATTGTTTGGAGATGGAGCCGTGGACGGGAGGGGCCTCACCCACGTGACACCCAGGTGGCTGTCACACTCTGCACACCCCTCTTGCGCACTTTTTGGTGCCAGGCACGGAGCTGGCTACTGTGCGTTTCCCGCTTCTCTGGGAGGAGGAGGAAACCAGGGCCCAGAGGAGGACTTGCAGTAGCGCGGCCCGGTGCGTGCGTGTGTGCGTCTTTGCGGTTCCCTTTTGATGCATTTCAGCATCTTCCTGAGCTGGGGCTGGGACGCCTGGCTCTTGGTGCCCACTGACCCAGGAGGAGGGGGCACTGGGGATACGGGGGCCTTTCGGAGTCGCAGCCCTCCCTGTGGCTTTGCAGACCTGGAAGACATGTCCATCATGGTCCTGCGGACCCAGGGCCCTGCAGCGCTCTTTGACGATCACAGACTTGTCCTCCACACCTCCAGCTCGGACGCCACACGGGCGCGGGTCTTCCATGTCTGCGGTGAGTTTGTGCCACCCGTGGGCCTGGGGAGCCTCGTCTCCCTGCCTTGGGCAGGTATCTGGGTAGCTCTGCATGAGCTCCGGGAGAGGACTTGGGGGTCACAGAAGAACAGCCTGAAGTGGGGACTTTTTCTAGGCACGATGGTGCACACCTGTAACCCAGCTACTTGGGAGGCTGAGGCAGGAGGATCACAGGTTTGAGGCCAGCCTGGGCAACTTAGCGAGACTCGGTCTCAAAAAAAAAAAATTATATATATATATAATATATAAATATATAATAATAAAATATATAAATATATAATATTATAAATTATATAATATATATATATATATATATCAGTGGTAGAGCACTCCTGGGTTCAATCTCCAGTACTGGCAGGGGAAAGAAGTGGGGACTTTTTTTTTTTTTTTTTTTTGCGGTACTGGGGGTTGAACTCAGGGGCATTCTACCTCCGAGCTATACCCCCAGCCCTATTTTTTATTCTTTATTTTGAAACAGGGTCTCCCTAAGTTGCAGAGTTCCTCGCTAGGCCTATTTTTTATTCTTTATTTTGAAACAGGGTCTCACTAAGTTGCGGAGTGCCTCACTAGGTAGCTGAGGCTGGCCACGAACCCGGATCCTCCTGTCTCAGCCTCCCAAATGCTGGGATTACAAGCGTGCGCCACCACGCCCGGCTTAAGTGAGGACTTTTTATGCAAACTTACATTTTGTGTGTGTGTATGTGTGACACTGGAGATGGAACCAAGGGGCCTTCTACCTCTGAGCTACACCCCCAGACCTATTTTATTATTTTATTGGGAAACAGGGTCTCACTAAGTTGCAGATGGCCTCACTAACTTGCTGAGGCTGGTGGCAAGCCTGCAATCCTCCTTCCTCCTGTCTCAGCCTCCCAAGTACTGGGATTACAAGCGTGCACCACCACATCCGGCTTTACATACATAGTTTTTTAGGAAGCAGAACTGGTGGGTTAGGGGTAAGTAGTTTATTGGGCTCTTAGAAAGGAATGTCCTCACCTGGTACGGTGGTGCACACCTGCGATTCCAGTACTTGAGAGGCTGAGACAGGAGGATTGTAGGTTCAAGGCCAGCCTTGGCAACTGAGCAAGACCCCATTTCAAAATTTTAAAATGTTAAAAAGGGCTGGGAGTGTAGCTCAGAGGTAGAATGCCCCTGGGATCAATCCCCAGTACCACAAAAAGATGAAGAAGAGGACGAGGAAGAGGAGGAGGAGGAGGAGGAGGAGGAGGAGGAGGAGGAGGAGAAAAGGAGGAGGAGGAGAAAAGGAGGAGAAGGAAGAGGAGGAGGGGAGGAGGAGG
>PVLC010048330.1:0-10773 GCA_004027655.1 Graphiurus murinus
CGATAACTGAAAAGAAATCAGTACTTCTGGGAGATCCTTGCCAAAAATGTGCAATCTCAATCCAATTATGAGGAAATAGTAGGTCAAACTTGAGGTAAATTCTTAAAATAACTCTTTCAAGATGTCAAGACCATGAAAGGCAAGTAAAGGTGGAAAACTGAGGCAGCCTGATGGAAACTAAGGTGACAGGACCACCAAGTTCACGGTGGGAATTGGATTGGCGCCTGAAACAGAAAAAGGATTTCAGTGCAAAAACTAGTGAATTGTGAATAAGACTGTTAACAGTATTATATCAAGGCTAGTTTCTGAGTTTTAAAAGGTGTACTATGAGCTGGGAACAGTGGTACACACTTGTAATCCCAGGACTTGGGAGGCCGAGACAGGAGGATTGCAGGTTTGTGGCCAGCCTCAAGCAAGTAGTGAGGTCCTCTGCAACTTAGTTAGACTCTGTTTCAAAATACAAAATAAAATAGGGCCAAAGGTGTAGCCCAGAGATAGAATGTCCCTAGGGTCAATCCCCAGCACCAAAAAAAAAAAAAAAAAAAAAAGTGTAATATGGTTATGCAAGATACTAGTTAATATTAGAGAAAATGATGGTTATGCAGAAACTCTCTGTACTAATTTTAATTTTGTACTTTTCAGTTATTTTTGTTTTGTTTTAGGGGCATTCTACCTTCCAGCTACACCCAGCCCTTTTTACCTTTTATTTTGAAACAGGGTCTCACTAAGTTGCTGAGACTGACCTTGAACCTGAAATCCTTCTGTCTCAGTCTCCCAAATACTGGGATTACAGTTTAACACCACTGCATCTGGCATAAATCTAAGTTTCTTTAAAAATTTTTAGAACTTTTAAAAAAGAGATTTGACAATTTAAACATATGTGATGACATATGCCAAAATAAAATTTAATTTTAAAATAGTACAAGAAGGCTAGGGATACAGCTTAATGATAAAGTGCTTGCCTGGCATGTGTGAGGCCCTATATTTTTTCTAATTTTGTTAAATGAACATAGGATGACATTTGATTTTTGATGTCTAGTTTCTTATATCCTTTAAAAACACTGAAATCATAATCTAAAATTTTTCCAATATTCCAGTCCAGATGTCTTTACATTCTGACAAATACTTAAGGAAAAATAATATTCCTTACAATGGTCTTTCATAAAATAGGAAAGGAGGAAACAATTTCCAACTAAATGTTTTAAGCCATTACTCTGATACAAAAACAAAAATAACCCCCACGCTACCACCTCACAAACAGAAAAAGACAATGTAAGAAACTTACAAACTACAAAACATTGTCAGACGTAATTAAAGAAAAACTAAATAAATAGAAACATATTTTATGTTCATGAATTGGAAGATTTAATATTGCTAAGGTGGTGTTTTAGTTAGCTCGTCCATCGCTGTGACCAAAATGCACGACGAGAACAACCTAAAGGATCCAATGTTTATTTTGGCTCAAGGTTTCAGAGTTTTCATCCATTGCTGGCCAGCTCCAAGGCAGAGACCTCATGGTAGCAGGGCGTGGACAAGGGCAGTTGCTCAACTCACTTCAGAGGCAGATAGCAAGACAGGAGCCAATCAGGGTTAGAGAGAGCGCTCCAGGCCACGCCTCCGTGACCCGCCTCGTCCAGTCACACCCCGCCTCCGCCTCTGAGCCTTGCCGCATTGCCAGTGCAGGAGCTTTCCTGGGGGACACTCCACACCCAAACTAGTAGGTGGCAAGACTCCCCCAAATGACATACAGATGCAATGTCATTTCCATCCAAAGTCAGCTTTGAGCCGGGCGTGGTGGCGCACGCTTGTAATCCCAGTATTTAGAAGGCTGAGACTGGAGGATCCGGGTTCACCGCCAGCCTCAGCTACTTCTTGAGGCCCTCCGCAACTTAGTGAGACCCTGTTTCAAAATAAAGAATAAAAAATAGGACATAGCTCGGAGGTAGAATGCCCCTGAGTTCAATTCCCAGTACCATAAAAAAAAGTCAGGCTTTGGAGCCAGGCGTGGAGGCTGAGACAGGAGGATCACAGGTTCGCAGCCAGCCTCAGCTACTTAGTGAGGCCCTCCGCAGTTTAGTGAGACCCTGTTTCAAGATAAAGAATAAAAAGTAGGGCTGAGGGTGTAGCTCCGAAGTAGAATGCCCCTGGGTGCAATCCCCAGCACTGCAAAAAAAAACAAAAAAAGTCAAGCCTTGCACAATTTCAGGACTTTCTACAATTAATCAGTTGATCAGTTAACCCCAAAATTAATATTTTCTACAACAAAGAAGGAAGTATGATTCTGGCATAAAGACAGACAGATAGACCAATGGAATCAAACTGACAGTCTATTAAAAAAATATATCTATGGCCGCCATGGTTAAGATATGCTTAAATGTATCCCCCAAAGGTTCATGTGCAGGAAGTCTGGTCCCTCGTGTGGCGCTGTGGGAGGTGATGGGACCTTTAAGAGGCGGAGTCTAGTAGAAGTTCCCTAGGTCACTTGGGGGAGTGCCCTCAGAGGGGATTGTGGGACCCAAGTCCCCTGGCTTCCTTGACCAAATACAATGCAACAAAGAAGACCCATGCCGTGCCCTTGAATCTCCAGAACTGTGTGCTAAATAAGCCTCTTTTATTTATAAAGTTAGCCTGCCTCAGATTTTTTTTGCTATAATAACAAAAGAACAGAGTAACACAGAAAATAGATTCCAGAGAGGTATAATGACATCAAAATATACCTCGTTGTACCTCAAAATGTGGAGATAGCTTTGGAATTTAGTGACAGAGGTTAGAAAGTAGGGGAAGCAGGCTAGAAAAATTCTGGAATGGTCTAAGTGGAGCATTATGAGCAATTCTGGTGAGGGCTTGGAAGATGAGGAGGCTAGGGAACAGCTGGGACATCAGAAAGATCGGATAAGTGGTCAGGAGCAAAATGTGAATGTGAATGAGGAGGACACGATCAGAAACCGGGCTAAAGAACACCTTGTTACACGGGGACAAAGAATGTAGATGCATTGTGTCCATGCCCCATGAGGCTGAAATTAAGACCTATATGATGGAGAAGACTTCAAAACAACAAAACATTCTTATTGTGGCATGAGTATTATTACCACCTTTAGCAGAAAAGTGAGAATAAGGAGCAAAATGGGGCAAAATGGAAATATCTGGAAAATTTGCAGCCTGGCCAAGAAAGGGAAAACCGAATTTAGGAGGCAAGGGGTCACTTGCTGAAAAGATCAGCATGGTCTTAGGGTTTGGATACGATGTGTCCCCCGGAAGGCTTACATGTTGGCCATGCAACAATGCTCAGAGGTGAGATGCTTGAATCAGGGCTCTAATCTCATGAGTGGATAAATCCACAGAAGGGTTAATGATGTGAATGGATTTACTGGGTGCTAACTTAGCAGGTGGGGTGTGGTGGAGGAGGTAGGTCAGTGAGGGTATGGCCTTGGGGACTATATCTGTCCCTGGTAACACTTCTGTCTCTCTGTCTTTCTGCTTCTGGCTGCCTTGAGATGAGCTGCGGTCCCCTGCAACATGCTATGCCTCTGGGATGCTTTCCTCCTTTGCTGTGTTGTTTATGTCAGGTATTTTGGCCACAGTTACATAAAAGCAGACTAAAACGTTTGGATAAAAAGTAGCCACGTGCTCTGCATCAGGACAATTGGAAAAAGGTCTCAAGAGCACCTCAGACGTCTTCGAGGCCACCTATCGAACCACAGATCCAGAGAAATTCCAAGGCAGAATCATTTCATGAAAACTCCAAGACACTCCCTGCAAGCTTGCTGCTCAGGACCTCCTCAGGATTCTTTTCCCTGCAACCATGTTTCAAGCAGGCCCAAGAGCAGCTCATGCATAGCAACCATGACATCTACACAATGCTGGTTTTATAGATGCACAGAATGCAAGGTTTCACTGAGATTTCAAAGGAACACCTGGGAAGCAGGTTGAAGTTGCCACAGGATTGATATCCCTACAGAAAGCAACAAAGGGGGTGATACCTAATGGAGCTGGGGGTGCAGCTGCAGAGGGGACCCCAGGAAAGTAGCACACCCAGCAAGGTGCCACACTCACATAGGAAATCTTTCAACATCAGTGTGCAGGTCCATCCACAGAGCAAGACCAGCAAAGTCGGAATGTGCATGCACAAGGTGCCAGACTTGGGGCTTTAGGATTTAATGTCTGCCCAGCTGGGTATTGGTCTTGACTTGATTGCTCCTTTCTACTTCCCTATTTCTCCCTTTTTGGATAAGAAGATTTGCCCTATGCCTACTTCATCACTGTATCTTGGAAGTATGTAAGTTTGGTTTTCTTTTATTTGTTTTCTTCTCATTCTTTTTTTTTTTTTTTTAACAGAGGCTTACAACTGAAACAGTTTGCATTGAGTCTCAAAAGAGATGCTGAATTTTGAGCAATACTGAAACAGTCCAGACTTTGGGACTATTGAGGATAAAGTGAGTGTATTTTGCGCTAGAAGATGAACATGAACTCATGAATCTTGCAGACCCAGGGCCAGAATGATATGGTTTGGATATGTTTCAATGTGTCCCGCAAAGGTTCATACATTGGAAGCTTGGTCTCCAGTGTGGTAATATGAGAGGTGATGAGAACTTTTTTTTTTCTTTCTTTTTCTTTTTTATGATACTGAGATTGAACTCAGGGGTGTTCTACCCCTGAGCTACATGCCCAGCCCTATTTTTTTTTTATTTTGACATAGGGTCTTGCCATTTTGCTACATATTGGCCTCAAACCTGAGATCCTCCTGTGTCAGCCTTCTAAGTACTGAATTACTGGCATGCACCACCATGCCCAGCTGGTAATCGGACCTTTAAGAGGTGGAGCCTAGAGGAAGGTCCTTAGGTGAAATGGGAGAGTGGCCTCAGAAGAAACTGTGAGACTGTAGTCTCTCTAGCTTCCTGTCTGAAATGTGAGCTATTCCTCACACATATGCTTCCAGCATGATGGCATGTATACAGCCAGGAGGGCCCGTACTGGAGCTATGCCAAAGCCAGTGCTATGTCCTTGCCTCCAAAAATGTGAGCTAAATAAACCTCTTGTCTACTGAAATTACCTTGCCTCTCCCATTTCATTATAACAATGAAACACAGACCAAACAATAGCAGTTGATAACAAGAGTGTTGAGACAATTCAGAGGAAGAAAACATAGTCTTTTCAACAAATGGTACTAGATACCACATGCAAATTATGAATTTGAATCCCTACTTCACATCAGATACAAAATTTAACTCAAAATAGATCAAAGACTTAAATGTAAGAATGAAAACTAGAAAGACCTTGGAAGAAACTTTAGGCATGATTTTTGATTAGGCAATGGTTTCTTAGATATAACTCCAGCAGATTAAAAAAATAAACTAGAAATTATCAAATTTATTATTTTTTCACTACTGGGGATTGAACTGAGGGGCATTCTACTCCGAGCTAGGTCTCCAGCCCTACTTTTTATTCTTTTTTTGAAACAGTGTCTCCCCAAGTTGCAGAGGGCCTCACTAAGAACCTGAGGCTGGCAGTGAACCTGTGATCTTCCTGTCTTAGCCTCCCAAGTACTGGGATTACAAGCATAAGCTGGGTGTGGTGGCACATGCCTGTAATCCTAGTACTTGGGAGGCTAAGACAGGGGGATCACAGCTTTGTGGCCAGTCTCAGCAAAGTATTGAGGCCCTCCACAATTTAGTGAGACCTTGTTTCAAAATAAAATATAAAATAAGTCTGGGGGTATAGCTCAGAAGTAGAATACCCCTGGGTTCAACCACAATACCGCACACACACACACACAAAAATATGCTTCAAAAGGTGCCATCACGAATGTAAAAAGAAGAAAAAAAAAAAAAAGAATGTAAAAAGACAATCCAAAGATTGGGAAGAATATTTTGAAAATCATATGTCTAATAAGGGACCTATATCTAGAATATATAAAGAAATATTATAACTCAGTAATAAAATAACAAATAACCGAATGTTTTTTTAAAAATGGGAGAAAGATTCAAATAGACATTTCCTCAACATGCACATGAAAAGATGCTCAGCATAATTATCTATCAGAAAAATGCAGCTCAAAGCCACAATGAGCTGCCTCTTAATATCCATTAGGATGGCTATAATAATAATAAAAAATGACAAACAGTAACAAGTATCGGAGAAGATGTAGAGAAATTAGAACTCTCATTCATGTCTAGTGGAATTAAAATGGTGTAGCCACTGTGTAAAACAATTATCAGTTCCTCAAAAAGTTAAACATAGACTTATCACATGACCCAATAATTCCACTCTTAGGTAGGGCTCTGGGAGAATTAAAAATATATGCCCCCACAAAAATTTGTACATGGAGCATTACTCACATAGCCAGAAAGGGAAACAATTGAAATGCCAACAGTTGATGAACAGATAAGCAAAATGTTACAAATCTATACCATGGGATAAAAAGAAGTAAAATATTACATGTTTCATACTTTCATTCCGTGCTTTCAACATGGATGAATCCTAAAATGATATGCTAAATGAAAGAAACAAGATACAAAAGGTCATTTAATATGATCCATTTATATAAAGTGTTCCAAATAAGAAAACTGATAGACATTGAGTATACTCATGGTTGCCAAGGGCCTCAGGACGGAAAGAATGAGGACTGACTGCTAATAGACATGGGTTTCTTTCTGAAGTGATGTGAAAATGTTCTGGAATTAGATAGTAGCAATGTTGCAAATATACTTAAAAAAAACCCCACTGATTTGTACATTACTTTTTAATGGTAAATTTTATGGTATGTGAATTATATCTCAATAATAAAATAAAAGCCACAAACCAATCTGCCATAAAAGCACATGCAAAAGTTATTTTAAGATATTAGCAAATTAAGTCCAACAATATATAAAAAGGATAATATGGCTGCGTGGGATTTATTTAAAAATCAATGTAACTCACCACATAAATAGAAAAAAGGATAAACAACATATAGTTGTTGACACAAATTTACAAAATTCAATGCCAATCATAATGAAATTATCAGCATTTTGGGCTTGAAAAGGAACAATTAACATTTACTATCTCAGTTTCCCAGGTCAGGAATCTAGGTATGAATGAATCTGGCTTAAGCAGGTGTCTGATAAGAAGGTCTCTCATGAGAGATACACTTCCAAGTCACTCTGTACGTAATTACTGGCAGGGCTCAGGCCCTAACTGCTGGCAGGAGACCTCCCTCCCTTTGCCATGTGGACAGCTCACAGTAAAGCAGCTGGTGTCCCTCAGAGCAAGCTAGCAAGAGAGGATGAGCCCCAAGATGGAAGCCATAGTCTTTTTATAACCTGAACTTTGACATGATAGCCCATCATTTCTGCTGGTTTTTGTTCATTGGGGAAAGCCAGCAAATCCAGCTAACATTGAAGGAAAGGGGCTTACCCAACAGTGTGAGTATCAGGAGGCCAAGACAGAGATCAATGAAGGGCCACACACTCTTACTAAACTCCATTTCTTTTGGTGGGGGTGGGGGGATGGCACAAGGGACTGAACCCAGGGCTGTTCTACACTCTGAGCTACAATGCCAGCCCTATTCTATTTTTTATTTTGAAACAGAGTCTAAGTTACTGAGACTGGCCTCAAACCTGCAATCCTCCTGTTTCAGCCTCCCAAGTCTTAACTCCATTTAATAGGATACTAGAGGATATTTTTAGTGCAATAAAACCAAGTATACAAATGAATAAAACAGCCAGGCGTGGTGGCGCACGCTTGTAATCCCAGCATTCGGGAGGCTGAGACCGGAGGATCCGGGTTCGAGACCAGCCTCAGCTACCTAGTGAGGCACTCCGCAACTTAGTGAGACTTGGTTTCAAAATAAAGAATAAAAAATAGGGCTGGGGGTGTAGCTCGGAGGTAGAATGCCCCTGAGTTCAATCCCCAGTACCGCAAAAAAAAAAAAAGAACTACCACAAATGAATAAAACACAGACGCAAAACTCCTCAATAAAATACTAGCAAATCAAATTCAACAATACAGCAAAAGGATTATACATTACAGCCAACTGGTACTTATCCCTGGCATGCAAGGCTAATTTAACATATGCAAACCAATCAATATTATACATCATATTAACAAAATGAAAGACAAAGAATACAGAATCATCTCAATTGATGCAGAAATGCATTTGACAAAGTTCAACATCCTGCTGACTGCTAATGGACAGTTATTGATAGAAACTCTCAACAATTTAGGTATAGAAGGAAAGTCAGGTGTGGCAGCACATACCTGTAATCACAGTACAGGAGGATCACAGGTTGAAGACCAGCCTCAGCAACTTATCAAGATTCTCAGCAACCTGGCCGGCGTGGTGGCGCACGCTTGTAATCCCAGCATTCAGGAGGCTGAGACCGGAGAATCCGGGTTCGCGGCCAGCCTCAGCTACCTAGTGAGGCACTCCGCAACTTAGTGAGACTCGGTTTCAAAATAAAAGAATAAAAAAAAAAAAAAAAAGATTCTCAGCAACCTATGAGATCCTGTTCTAAAAAAGTAAGGACTGTAGGTATAGCTTGGAGGTAAAATGCCTCTAGGTTTAATCCCCAGTACCATAAGAAGAAGGAGGAGGAGGAGGAGGAGGAGAGGAGGAGGAAGAAATTTTCCTCAACATGATAAAAGCCATTTATGAAAAGCCCACAGCTAACATAATCAATTGAGTAAAACTGAAAGCTTTTACTCTAAGATCTAGTAAAAGACAAGAAAAGCCACTCTTGTCTCTTCTATTCAACAAGAGCAGTCAGATGAGAAAAATATATAAAAGGCATATGAATTAGAAAGGCAGAAGTGAAATTATCCTTATTTGTAGACAACTTGAAAACTCCAAAAACTTCACAAAAATCATTGCTGTAAGTGAATTCAGTAAAGTTTCATGATAAAAAAAACAATACAAAAATCAGTTGCATTTCTGTACACCAATAACAATCTATCCAAAAAAGAAGTCAAAGACACAAGGCCATTTGTGACAGCAACAAAAAGAATACTATACTCATGAACAAACCTAACCAAGGAGGTAAAAGAGTAATAGACTGAAAAAAAAAAAAAAAAAACTCCACTGAGTGAAACGGAAGAATATACATATAAGTGAAAAATATCCTCTTCATATTGTTTAAATGTCTGTAATCACCAAAGCAATATACAGATTCAGGGTAGTCTTCATTAAAATTCCGTTGGCATCCTTTACAGAAATATAAAAAAAAAAAAAGATTCTAAAATCTATATGGAACCATAAAAGACCCTCAATAGCCAAAGAAATTTTGAGGAATAAAAACAAAGTTGGAAGCATCACATCTCCTGATTTCAAATTATATTATAAGGATAGTAATCAAAATAGCATGTTATGGGCATAAAATAGACACACAAATCAACTGAACAGAATAGAGTCCAGATGTAATCTCAAACATGTATGTTCAACTAATTTTTGACAAATTCAGCAAGAAGACACAATAGGGAAACTATTTTCTCTTCAATAATGATGTCGGGGACACTAGATATCCACATGCAAAGAATTAAACTGGACCCCTATTGTACACCATACACAAAAAACAACTCACAATAGATAAAAGACCTTAACATAAGACCTGAAGTCACAAAACTCATAGAAGAAAACATAGGGGGAAAACCCCTTAACATTGATCTTGGCAATTACTTTTTAGATACTGTCTCCAAATGCAAAAGTAAAAATAAGTAAGTGGATCATATCAAATTTAAAAGCTTCTGCATAGCAAAATCTTTCTCAAAAAATGAAAAGCAGCCTATAGATTAAAAGAAAGTATTTACAAACCATATACCTGATAAAAGATGATTATCTAAAATGTATAAGGAACTCAAACCATTCAATAGAAGAAAAAATGACCAAAATAAAAATGGGCAATGGACCCAAATATACATTTCTCTAAAGAAAACATAAAACTGGCCAACAGGTATATAAAAGGATGTTTAACATGGAGCACAAATAGAAATGCAAGTCAAAACCACAGTGAGAGATCACCTCACACCTGCTGGGATATTATTTAAAAAGATAAGCAATAACAAGTGTTGACAAAGGTGTGGAGAAAAGAGAACACTTGTACACTGTTGGTGGGAAGGAGGATTGGTGCAGCCATTGTGGAAAACAATATGGAGGTTCCTGAAGAAATTAAAAATAACTCTACAGAGAGAGGAAGAGGGAGCATGGCGGGGTACAGAGGAAAATGCAGCAAGCGATGTGTGCAGGTATGTTTATATCTCTTTGAATCTCACTATGATGTGTAATTACAATGCACCAATAAAAATGTTAAAAATAGCACTGCCACAGGACCCAGCAATCCCTCACCTGGGTATAATTGAAGGAAATGTAGTTACCACCTTGCAAAGATGTGGGCATTCCCATGTTCACTGAGCATCTTTCATAATAGCTAAGATATGAATAAAACCTGAGTATCCATCTACAGAGGAATAGATAAGAGACATTGTGATATATAGATATTGGAATATTATTCAGCCTTAAAAAAGAAATCCTGTCATTTGCCTCATCTTGAATAAACCTGGAGTGAAGTGAGGCAGCCACAGACAGGAAAATACTGCATGACCTCACTTAATTTTCATGCAGAAAAATACAGTATAGTTTCATGTGAGATGTTGGATATGCTCATTTGCTTGACTTTAAAAACCATTTCTCTGTGTATATCAAAACTTCATGTGATATACCTTAAGTATATCTTTATTGCAATAAAAATACAAATTCGGAGAACTAACATGACCTGATTTTAAGATTTATTATTAACCAGGCAG
>PVLC010048331.1:0-10792 GCA_004027655.1 Graphiurus murinus
GCATCTCTGACATGATCTACAAATGTGCATTCATTCATAAGGGTAATTTGTAGAGTAATAAGAAACAGAGACTGCATACAAACATTTAAGGTTGGCTTTGCCTAGTTCAGTGATTATATCTTCTTTTGGTGTTTAAAAAAATTTGTAATATAAAAATACCTTTGCATTATTAGTTTGCTATTTGTGAACTTCCATTTTCAAACACAAACATTTTGTTGGAAAGGCATCCACATCAAGTATCCTTTATGGTAAACTTATACTTGAAAAAATTCTGGATAAGCTATAGGTATGAAGTGTGCTATAGGAAGGTAATGTGTGGACCAGACTCCAAAGAATTTTAGAAAGTGATTGAACTAAAGGGATTAGTGTTTCAAGTACTTATATATATGGAGATTTAATGTTGTAAATAAGAAAACGGGTGTGTGTAGGAGGGATAATAACCTCTTATCTACCCACAGACTTCCTTAAGCAACAAATACAGCAGGAAGAAAAAGTATTAAAGAAGCCTCCTCTCAAAATCCAGTGGTGTGGGGGTGGTTAAAGGATCACTTTTAACCCTGTGTTTCTCTCATATCTTTCAGTCATATTAAAAAGACAAGGCTATGAATATTTTCCATTATTCTATTTAAAAATATTTCTAGATTGCTTAAACTTTTGCTAGGTCAATAAAAAAATATAGGTCCAGTAAAATGAAAACCATATTTAACTGTTAAAGTAATTGTAAATATATTATCTTATTGTACATGAGACATAATACACAATTAAATTTTAATAATATATGGGAGGTGGTACGATAATGTTTATAAAATGTATTTGAGACACACAGCATAGATACAATGCATATTTTTATTTCATGAAGTACAAAGGAGCTATTTATACCAAAGACTTATTTATATCACCTATATAGTTATACAAGTCTAAGAAAATTCTTAATAGATTAATGTCAAATATGCACAGCAATAAGTCAAATTAATCTTATATCTATTACTTTGATAAAGAAAGCCTAATTTTCACATAAATTATCCATGTAATTATTCTTATGAAAACTTTGGTGGACAAAGCCAGTTGACATTTTTTTTTATAGTTACTTAATGAAAAATTTCATTTTCAAGTCATCTCATATAATATTACTTGGTGTGTCTGTCATTAAAACATTCACTTTATATACACTTTACATAGAACAAGAAAGAATAACATTGCAACAAATAGATTTTAGACTGCTTTTTCTGATCATGTGAATTGCTAAAATCTGACAGATTTTTAAGTTTGAGAACTTGAAAATCCTTTTTTTTTAAAGGAAAAAAACATCCTTTTTGTTCTAATGTGGATTTTATGATTCTCCAGAATTTGGTTGTCTTGAATGACTCTCATATAACCTGGGTACTATGGCAAAATTTCTGGAACTTTACTGATGAGCATGACACAGCTCTTTACACTCAAGGAGATTACATGTAAATTCTCTTCTCAACACACAGTGAGAAAATTGTGGTTCTAATTATGAAAAGGAAAATAATCCCCTGCAGAAATAAAATGTTCAATATACTGTAAATAACAAGGAACTGAATATTCATTCCATAAAATGTTCTTATATAAGACTAAGCAACATTTTTCCCTCCCATGTTTCTGTGCTCATTCCTTCTCCTGACCAGCATTTGTACCTTTTCCACATTACTGTCACAGTCAGATTCTGGCGTACACACTACACCTCACCATGCCCCCGCCCCTGTTGAGTTCACATTAAAGCCAAAATCCAACAGACATCAATTATAAGAAGCTTCAGCAGAAATAAAGAAATTCCACTATGAAAGTAAAATTGGAGTAAGGGAGGGAAAAAAGGAGGCTTGAGGAAGGAAAGGACCAAATAATATCATGTTCATATATGAAGTTATCATTACCAACCTAACTTGTATGGGGAGGAAGGAAGAAGGTAAGGAGATGGAGTTGGGAGGGAGCCACACCAAGAGATGTTGTGTGCATATATTAGTGTATCACTTTGAATCTCATTGCGATGTGTAATCATACTGCACTAATATAAATATTACTCTAAAAAAAAAGATAAGAATGTAAGGTCTGAATGCCCTCCAAAGCAATCCATACAGGGAGGAAGCAGAAACTCTCTCTCTTACTCTCCCACACCTGAAAGCTGCTGTTCTGCCTGGAGATAAGCTTATAGCCATCTGAACCTCAATTGAATTCTTATCTCAGATTTCCATAGGGTGGAATCCATCTTGCTTTCTCTTTAACTCAAAGAGAAACAATATTGAGATGGAGTAATGACATAGAAGCAGGATAAATGAGGAACATGTAATAGGTAACAAAATTGGAAAAAATATAAGAAGCAAACAGAAGGAAAGAAACAAAGTGAGAATAATGGAAAATGAAAAGGGAGGAGAAAGAAACCTTTATTATCAACACATCTGTGTGGTAGTTTGTCTTCACACATGAATACCAGTTTACAAATAAAAATAAATTTTTATTTCCAATAGAGCAGTAATAGTTTTCTGAAATTCTTGAGATTGCTTGAGAATTTGGAATGGATGCTGCAAAGTTTTCTCTGAATCATGCACGTGGGTTTTTAAAAACTATATGGGGGGAAAAAAGTAACCATTTGTGTAATGTGATTGGAATTACTTTGGATTATGAAGTAGGAGATTTGCATTCTAGATTTTTAAATTGACTTGAAGGAACCTATTAGCTTTTTACTCTGGATCTCCTTGGAAGTTTTTCAATTTTATTAGTTAAACATGATACCCTCTTATAGGAAATATAATCATAATAAATTAATGCAAAGATCTTTGAACTCCAAAAACTTAAAAATGAAATTAAAAGAGTTCATGTTACCTTTTGCTCTTTATTTCCATTTACCCTAAGACTATAATTTCTATGAGGAGTTTAATTGGAATTTTGAATTGTTCAATTAGTAACTTTTAAGTACATAATTTAAAATATTGATGCCAGGATAATAATAACTCTATGGATCTAATACAGTTTTTTAGTATTTAGAAGAGACATAATATTCTGTAACCTTGAAGGAAAGTAAAATCACAGTGCCAGTGCATACTGTAGAAGATAAATGTATCCTAAGAAATTGCCATTATACAAGAAAAGAAAGAAGCATCTGAGCATCGTGGTGCATGCCTATAATCCCAGCTGCTTGGGAAGCTGAGGCAGGAAGATCATAATTTTGTGGCTAGCTTCAGCAACTTAGCAAGAATCTGTTTCAAAATAAAATACACACACACACACACACACACACACACACACACACACATATATATGAATGCTGGGGATGTAGTTTAGTGGTAGAATGCTCTTGGGTTTAATTCCCAGTACTGAAAAAATGAAAGAAAGAAAGAAAGAAAGAAAGAAAGAAAGAAAGAAAGAAAGAAAGAGAAAAAAGGAAGGGAGGTAAATAATATTAAAAATCTCAAATGATAAATTTCTAAAACTATAGTGACAGGCATATTGCCCCAATAGACAACAAACAAAGAAGACATGGTAGGAATTTATAATACGCAGGATTCAATAAATTGCAAGGAAGAATTTCTGCCTGGGCTATAAGCATTGCAGTTTTTCCAAGTGGATCTGAGCATTTTAAAAAGAGATTCTTTTAAAATAGATGGGAAGATTGTACTACAGTTCTTCTCAATGTCAGAATATGAATTAAGTGAATCTATAGGCATACGTATATTCATGTATAATTATTTTTTAAATGTTCTGTGGTTTATAAAAAGCATCATCATAACATTAATTCATTTAATCACAACAACAGTTCTTGCATGTGTGGATGAAACTCAGAAAAGATAAGCCTCTTACCTCAACAACAGTAAATATGGTAACTAAGTTAGTCCTGAAACTTCAAGAAGGAAGAAAAATATTTTCTACAAGGTTCTCCTGCCTTGTGTAGCAGCTGTTTGGGTGACTATCGCAGACCTCAGATTCTGTGGCTTGTATATATTTTACCTTCTACCAATAACCATATAAGATTTTATAATCCCATCTTCTCACCTGCTTCTCACTCCACTTTTACTTCTGAAATCACCTGTTCTATTCAGTGTGAAGCTCAGACCCCCATAGGTTTATGCTGTTGTCTGTTATTTAAGCTAATCACACTCATATTACATTCATAGAATGTAATGATTGCCATCTATTCTCTTCTACTATTTTCTCCTCTGTTCCCGCATCCCTAATCCCAGTCCTTTTTTGATACAAATATTCACATTCAGTTATATTATATACTTTAAATTTGTGATAAAAATATAATATGTACTATAAGCCAGGCATGGTGGTATATGCTCGTGCTCCCAGTTATTCAAGAGGCTGAGGCAGGAGGATTGCTGGAGCTCAGGATTTCTAGAGAAGACTGTGCAGCCCAGAAAGATGCCATCACCAAAAACTTACACACACACACACACACAAAGAGAGAAAAAAAACAAAAAAGGTCATTCGAGTAGCAGTAGGATATATCAGTTAAAAGCATAACCTCAGCTGGGTACTTGCCTGCAGGTTACTCAGACTCTGGCTTTAGTTTCTTCTTTTGTGACTCTGGCAGGGTTGACCAGAAGTGTCTGAGGTTGACATTTGTGCACTTGAAGTTTAAAGATCAATGCTCCTAAGAATCATATTTGTGATAAGGAAAAAAAAAGTTGAAATACAAAGAGGAAGAATTTGAATTGGTACAGTTTTTCAAAACCAGAGCATAACCCATACAGGGCTTTCAGAATGGGATGGCCTCTGAGATATCCTCAGCTGGAGTGATAGCACTGAGCTTCAGCATCCCACCACTGATCATCTTCAAGTGCATGACCTCCAAAGCCGGGCGTGGTGGCGCACGCTTGTAATCCCAGCATTTGGGAGGCTGAGACTGGAGGATCCGGGTTCGCAGCCAGCCTCAGCTACCTAGTGAGGCACTCCGCAGCTTAGTGAGACCCTGTTTCAAAATAAAGAATAAAAAATAGGGCTGGGGGTAGAGCTTGGAGGTAGAATGCCCCTGAGTTCAATCCCCAGTACAGAAAAAAAAAAAAAAAAATGACCTGAAACACAAGTGCATGACCTCCAAAAGGGAGTGCATTTTGGACCAGGTGACATTCACTTTGGACCGTATCTGAAGAGACATTCAACTTTGAGCTGAGTGCATTATCCCCAATGGCTGAGAATAGAAAGACTTGGGCCTTGCACCAGGGCATCCGATGGGAACCATAAAATACAAAATGGATCAAGCAGACAAAATTTCTGTTCTTGTAAAACTCATTTCTTAAAGGGATACAGACAGTAAACAAGGGAAAAAATTAAAATATAGACTGTCAGGCAGTAATGCGTGCTAGGTGGAAGAAGGGAAGTGAGTAGCTGTTCATTTGTCTAGGGTGATCAGGAAAACCTGAAGAGACATAGGAAGGGATGGAGGAACAAACCTTGCAGATAAGTGAGGGTCATTCTAGGCAGAGGACTGCAGATGAAAAGCTCTGAGGTAGTTGGATATTTGCCACATTCTCAGAAGATCAAGGATGTTGGCCAGACTAAAATAAACGTGAGGATGCTTGGGTGAAGATGAAGGAAGAGGGAGAGACTCTCCTACAGGGTATAGCTCTTCCTCTGAGTGAGCTGGAAGTCTTAGTGAGGGTCTGGAGCAGAATATTACCATAGGACTGGTGGATTTTAAAAGATCACTTTGGCTGTTGTGTTGAGAATTCACTGTGTTTAGCTAGGTGTGGTGGTCACACCTGTAATCCCAGTACTTGGGAGATTGAGACAGGAAGATCACAGGTTCGAGACCAGCCTCAGCAACTTAGCAAGACTCACCAACTTAGTGAGATCCTGTTTCAAAACACAAATAAATAAACATGTAAATACATAAATAAGTAAATAAAAATAAATAAATAATTTTTAAAGGGTTAGGGGAATAGCTCAGAGGTAGAATGTTCCTGACTTTGATTCCTAGTACCAACAAAAAATAAAAAGAGAGAATTTATTGTGTTGATGTTAGGGAAGAAATAGAGAGACGTCTGCAATTAAAAGTAAAAGGCAAAGTTTCTGTTCTTTGCCACTGCTATTCATCTTAGGGATGTTTTCTACGGGTCTTTATTGAATAAATCTCCTGGATTTTTCTGTAGTTCAGTGCATCTTTATTTCTCTTAAGTTGTTTTGTATTGAAGGTTCTCTTTAAGATAAACTTTTTTATTTGATATTTTTAAACAACCAGAACAATTCACTTATTTCCTGATAGTATTTAATGCATAGGATTGCCTCTGCATGCTGAAGTGTATGCCAAATTGCATTGAACTGGTTTTAAATTTGGATTTGAAAATACAGCTTTGTTTTACTGTATTAAATGTACAATGCACGTTGTAGTGTGTGATTTTCAATGTGTATTTAACAAAGAGCAGTTTCATTTTCTCTGGCAAATTACACACTTGTTATAGCTTTGGGATTCTTTTCTTTTTAAAATCCAAGAACAAATAGAAAACAGTATGTTTAAATAATGTTAGCATCCTGGCTCAATGAGTCAAGCCAAAAGAATCATTCCAGTGCCTGTCACTTAGTAAACTGGTTCTGAAAAATATTTTAATTGTGTATGTGTTGCTGATTCATGCCTGAGAAGAATAAAAAGGGACTAACTGGATTTTAAATAAGGTTGGTTTGATGCTTCCAAGACTCTGTTCTACAGATAGATCATTGAAACTGGATTTATTTCCAATGAAATAATATTTCTTATAAACTTAATCTTTCTCCCTATTTTCTCTCATTTTCCAGCTGAGTTCTCACTCTTTTTTTATATATTTTGGCTGACTGGGATACTGTTCTGTCATTACCTTCTTTTGGTGAATACCACAGACAGAAAGATCATGTTAGTGAAATCAATTAGTGAGAATTCATTTCTATAATTGCATCTACACAAAATGCATCTGCATATATTTGGACCTGGCTGCATTGAGAGATTTTTACCGTGATCTTGTAAGCTGTTAGAGAGAGAAGAAATTGTTCTAGATACACTGACTGTCCTCTCCAGAGACCGCGATACTTACAGCAAAACATGACCTTTGGCAAGTAGAATGTCTGACACATTGATTTAAGTGGTAGTGGTGGCAGCTTGGTGAAAGGACATGTCGAGCTGGATAGTGTCATCTTTTCTGGCCCCCCGAGCCTTTTGATGTAGTTGGAGATCTCATCATGAAGGGTGGGAGAGTTTTACAATGCTGAAGATTCTGCTCAGTTACTCAAAAGACAGCCATAATAGCAGCTTGAATGTGGTTATCTTTGAAAGTAGGTGTTATTTTTAAATATAATTAAAGAGAAACACAGCTGGCAGTTTCAAGAAAAGAAAAGAATTAATAGTAGAGTTATTTTACTGCCTGTTAGATAGTGGGATAATATTAAATAGTTATGCTCTGGAAGCCCCTGCTCACACTACCTTTGAAGTCCAGGCCATCCAACCACATTCAGGCATCGATTCAGAAAACTCCCTCGGCCTTTCACTAAGAGAGCTCCCTTATGCTAAGATCTGCTTTGAAATAGAATGTGGCAGAGTTATAAGGCAAGTTCAGTCCTGTAAGTCAGCATACTTTGTGGATTTTGTATTGTGAACAGTTCTCAGATCTATATCTTTGGACCCTCTACCTATTCCCCTATTTTGGCACCTAGATATGCCTTGTCTATAGCATTGGAAAAATGCCTCCTGACAGATCTGCTTGCTTTCAGTCTTGTAATCCTAACTTTTCTTGTTTGCACACACATAATTATTCATATAAAGTACTTAATTAAGTATATCATTCCCTGTTTACACCCCAGCAATGATTGTCCATCAACCTTAGAGTAAAAGTCAGTCTTCCCAATAGAATACACAAAGACCTCCAGAATTGGTCCAGTCCCTGCCTCTCCATCCTGTCTTTCATCTTCTTCATCTCAGGGTTGACATTCTAGAAAACTGTTTCACTGAGAGTAAATCACGGGGAAAGAGTATCAATTTACTTCATACCTCTGTGTTGTGCTAATATTCTTCCTGAAACCCTTCTCATTTGTTTTCCTAAAACGTATTTATTACCCAGGACTAAAATGGGTATCATTTTCTTCAGGATGATTTTTCTCAATCTCCTGGTTGAACTAAGTGTCTGTCATCAATTCTGTTTTGTACCCTCAGTCTAATATATTGAAATAATCTGTGTATATATGTGCCTGGGTGCAGCTAGTATTAATATGTCTATAGCAGAACACAAGACAAGAACTGGTATTTAGTAGGATCTTATTAATATTTACTCAGCTGAACTGAGGCATTGATTCTAACAACAAAAAATGTGCCTAAATTTCTGAATGTTTCATGCACATGTGTATGTTATGGTTTAAATTACTTGAAATTCTAAAATAAAATTTAATATGAAGGATTTAATGTACTGAAATAACTATAGAACTACTTTTAACTTCATAGAAGAGGACTGAAAAGCAACAACAGCAAAAAGTCACTGTATTTCATTACTAAGAAGGCAAAAAGATATTCATGAACGTATAGCAGCTTCAAAATTAAACATGATATACAAGACCTAAAAGAATGTCAAAGAAATCCAAGAAGAGCTTGCAAAAATAGGCTGCAAGCTTAGCCTGAGATGATTTCTTTGTAGTCTCCTTATTTTTTAAGTATGGAGCACATCTGATATTATTAGTATATCAATTTATTCATTTGTGATCCACTTCATTCTCTTAAAAGTGGTGTGCAGAGAAAAAATGAAGTTATTTTAGAATTCTAGTTAGTTTGTAGGTAATTTTACCCTTTATTAATACTTTATTCCACATCCAAATTACTTATTAAGATACCAAATGACTTTGGCCAGAGAATATAATCATTTGGAAATCTATTTGATGCCTTCGTTTAATTTGACATTGAACCAGTATGTGTGGGTGTGGGTGGTGAGTGTCTTTTCTGAGTTTTCAAGGAACTATGATTTTAACAAAAAATATGCTTTACCTATCACATAATATTACTTGAAAAATAAAACACTTAAATTACATTCTCACACCCAGAAAGTCTCTTAATGAAAGGAGGAGAATTTCTGTGAACTTTAACTTATGAAGTGTGCAAAGATACATGGAGGAAAATGGAGCCTCCACGGGGTCTCGTGGAAATTCTAGAACAAATGATTGTAGATGAAGTCACATAACTGAAAGTAAAGACTCAACTAGCAGAGCTTCATGAACTGTACCTAGCATGGAATAGGTGCTTGATAAATATTTGCTAATTTAAGGGATGAATGAATAAACTAATGAGACAGTGATGCCAAGGAAGGTGATCACAATTAGTTTATGCATGCATGAACATTCTCCCACTCTTCAACATTCTCCTACCTTCCAGTTCTTCTTGCAGAACTTTCTTCTACTGCCCAATAATTGCTAACTATGGCTCTCATATTGAAATGGGTGTAGGAAATGCCATTATAGACATTTTTCTCAATAAATCTACCATGTGATTCTTTGACCATCTTCAAGTTGGACTTCTCACCACATTCTCAAACTCTTCTGTTCCATCCATTTCTCCCCATAAATGAGCCTGGAGCAGTGTTATAATGCTATTCTCAGATACAAAGGATACTGTGCAGGATAAAAAGTGGAATTTAGAAAAACAAGGTCGGAGAACAGCCTGGTGAGTGAGAAAAGGGCTGTTCAATGCAAAATGTCAGAAGAAGGAGAAAGCAGTGATGTTCAACATTAGGTAGAAGAGTTCTGGCACTCGAGAAAGGAACAAAATTAGGCTCTAGTGGACTGTATTGTTTCTCTACATTCCAACTTTTAAAATTTCTTTCTATAATATGTATTTATTTATTTATTTATTAAATTTCTCCCCTTGATTGTTTCTATACTTGCAACACATATTCTTTGAGAAGAAAAGCAAAAAAAAAAAAAATTGCTCCAGATGTAGGTCTTCTTAACTCCACTAGCGCGCACAGTTTTCTCACCTGTCTAAAATAATATTTAATGCTGCTAGTGGATATTTTATTAGGAAAAATAAGTTTTATTTCTTCCAGACAAGACAAAGGTTGAAATTAACGTTTCATTTGGCTGACTATGAGATCTAGACAACCTTTCTCTACTCTCTACTCTAGCAGTTTTAAAGATGTGTTCTGGGGAACTCAGACGCCTCAGGATGCTATTCTGCCAAAGGGATCCACATAAAAGAGGCTGAGAAATGCAGCATATTTTGACTCCTTCTGAAGAATCTTATAGAAGTGACCAACTAGTTGCAGTACTCCTGGGATTTTTCCAGTTTTAGCACTGGAAATTCTATTCCTAGGGCGCTTCAGTCCTCAAAAAAAGCATGATTCGTTCCCTTAGTCACATAAATAAGACTGAGAAGTCTTGAAGCAAAGAGGATGCTAAATTTTGTTTATGCAGTGTTTATAAAGAATGTCTGAACAAGAAACATTTTTCTTAAAAATGATATTAAAGGTCAAAGGACATTGGGTGTGGTGACACATACCTATAATCCCAGTATTTGGGAGGCTGAGATAGGAGGATCACAGGTTGGCGGTCAGCCTCAGCAACTTAGAGAGGCCCTCAACAACTTAGTGAGACCTTATTCCAAAATAAAATAAGATTGAAGGTGTAACTTATAAATAGAATGTCCCTGGGTCCAATTCACAATACCACTGCCTCTCCGTCACATACACACACACACACACACACACACACACACACACACACCCCTAAGCAATCCACATGCACTCATTCATTCTCTCTCTCTCTCTCCCTCTTTTTATTCTTTATTTTGAAACTGGGTCTAAGTTGCGGAGTGCCTCACTAGGTAGCTGAG
>PVLC010048332.1:0-10811 GCA_004027655.1 Graphiurus murinus
CATTTCCCCTCTGCAAAGCACAGCCTCCTGTGGGCCCTCTCCTTGCAGAGCTGCCCGAGGAGGCTGTACAGGGAGGCCCTGGGGCCCGGGCCAGCCTCCGGGCCTGGGGCTTCTTACAGGAGGGAGGTCTGGGGACGCTGAGCTCATTTCCTTGGGGAGAAGGGAGGCCTCCTCTCAGCTTCGGAAACAAGAGGTCCTGTGTTTGTCCTCCACGGTCTTCCCAACTCCAGGAAGTCTGTCCCTGGGGGCCGTGAAGGGCTCCTGACAGCCCATCTGGAGGCGTCCCGGCTGCTGGCCCTGCAGGACCGGCTGAGCGCGGGAGTGAGCTTGGGGAAGCGACTGGGAAAGATCAGAGCCTCCTTCCTTCCCTGATTCTCCTTCTCCTTCCTCGGAAACATCAGGTTCTCCTCTCCTCCTCCTCCTCCTCCTCCTCCTCCTCCTCCTCCTCCTCCTCCAGGAAGCCTTCATGGACCCCCCCACCCCGGGCCGTGTCATCACAGTGACCCCAGGAAAACCTCACTTGCTTTGCCATACTGACTGAGCATCTGTCCCCCCATGGATGTGACTGAAGCCTTCCCCTCGATGTCCCCAGACTCCTAGCAGAGTGCCCAATGCACAACAGGCATGCAATAAACACTCGTTGGTTCCAGACTCAGCCACTGGAGAAAGCCCGAGGTCCTGTCTTGCAGATCGAATCTCAGGGTCGCTGTGCCTCAGGTCTCCGTGCGCTGCACAGGACCCGTGTCTGCTCTGCTCCTTTACCCTTCCTTCCTTCCTTTTTTTTTTTTTTTTTTTTTGGTTGTTGTGCTGGGAATTGAACCCAGGGACATTCTACCTCTGAGCTATATCCCTAGCTCTATTTTTTTTTTTTTTTTAAACAGGGCCTCACTAAGTTGCTGAGAGCCTTGCTAAGTTGCTGAGGTTAGCTTCGAACCTGAGATCCTCCTGTCTCAACCTCTCAAGTACTGGGATTACAAGTGTGCGCCGCCATGCCCAGCTCTTTCCTTTGTTTTCGAGGGGGCCCAGGCTTGCAGGTTTTAGAAACTCTCTGCACGTGACTCTAACCTCCATCCGGGGTGGGGCACCACTGATTTCATCTACAGTGGAGAGACAGTGGAGGCAAACGCTGCCCCAGTAGAGGCTGGCTAAGGGAAATCCCTCATTTGTGAATCTGTGCAGAGCAAACCAGAAAGCAATGAAAAAGATACACTTTCAAAGCAAAGCAGGAAATGGCAACTCAGTTACTGTGTGGGAATCTACAAAGTACTAATTGACCAATAAAAGCAACTCCTAGCACCCCAGTGAGGTGGGCAAAAGTGTTACAACAGAAAGCCAAAGCGAAGATTCCTGGGCGGTAAGAGACAATTGCTGCCTTAAAACACAGGCTGCTAGTGGTGGCGCTTGCCTGTAATCCCAGCATTTGGGAGGCTGAGACTGGAGGATTGCAGGTTCGCAGCCAGCCTCAGCTACCTAGTGAGGCCCTCCGAAACTCAGTGAGACCCTGTTTCAAAATAAAGAATAAAAAATAGGGCTGGGGCTGTAGCTCGGAGGTAGAATGTCCCTGAGTTCAATCCCCAGTACCGCAAAAAAAAAAAAAAAGACAGGCTGCTCACATTACACAGGGATCAATTCTGCCCTCTCCTCAGACAAAACCTTGGAAATGCTTTGCTGTTATTAGAACACACCCTAAGGAAATGAGGAAGACTGCAGTTTGTAGAAAATGCACGTGACTGGTGCCGGTGCTGTCCACACAGAGCTGTAAGTCAGAAACCACCCGATGCTACTTTCTAGAGAAGCACCGCAGTGTCACGCAGGACTCACGGCGACAGAACGTCACCCTCCGAGCAGACATGGCCGGCGCTCAGCACTCCCACGGGATGAGATGCCTACACCAGCAGCAACTCAGGGCGCTGTGCACACCGAGACCGTGTGCTCACGGACAGAGACTGAAGTGAGCCCGGCAGGGTGGGCAAAAGCACCAACGCGCACCACCTTTGACGATGCTCCTGCGTCTCGTCCTTAGAAAACCAGCCCCTGGGAATGGCTGTCCCTGTCGGGCAGCAGCTGCGGGCCCGGCTCCAGCCTGACAGCTGCTCCCAGCTCACCTAGGACGCGGGCTGAAAATACCCTCCGGTATCTGGCCACCGGGAGGTTCCAACCTTAAAGGGGCCCAGTCCTTTCAGACTAAAATCCTCTCCAGTCGATAAGAGGGGCCCAGTGCCTTCGTGAAGGAGGGGTAGGGAAGGCCAGGGGCCAGGGGTGGGACCCCCACCCTTCCCGGCCTGGTACCTGGGACTGCCTATGGGAAAAGATGCCTCAGGAGTAAGAGGGCTCACCTGCCACCCCAGGGAGGGGCAGAGGAGGGCGGGGCAAGGCTGGGAGTCTCCGCCTCTACCTCCCTGATGGCTGGTCAAGGAGAGATGGCCCGGACCTGCCCACGTCTGCTCTCTCTTCTCTCAGCCTGGAGATGTGATTCCCCACGCAGAATCCTCACTGAGGAGCCAGAGCCCGTGGAACCAGGGTCCTCGCAGGACCTCGGGAGGGGTGGGAGGGCTGCAGGCAGAGGGGCTGCAGTGCAGTCTACTGCATCATGGCACCCCAAAGGCAGCAAAAGCTACCCGTGGTGATCTGCGTCAGGGCTCACGGGAGCTGTGCGTGGGGTCCTGGGTGGGGGGAGGAGGAGAGCCTGGCAGCCAGGTTTGCTGCTTTGTGCTCTTTATAGGAGCCAGGCGTGGAGGGAGAGGTGGGCTTGGCCCCTGGATCAAAGGGTTTCCGGCACAGGTGCAGTGTCATCGGGAGATCTTGGCCTTCCATTTCTGCTCCCCTGGCTGTGGCTGGAAGTGACTGCAACCTCAGCGCGACCTTTGCATTCTCAGCACAGCTGAAAGCGGGGCTCGGGGCTGGGGCGTTGGCAGGGGTTGAACTGTGCCCCCAAATGTCCGAGTGGAAGCCCCGGCCACTGGGACCTCAGGATGCACACCTGTGCTTGGATGTAGGTAGGGTCTCAGATGCTGTCTTTGGGGGCGGGGCCCTAATCCCACTTGGCTGCCGTCCTTAGAGGAGATTAGCAGACACCAGGTGAGGAGGACAGAACGCCACACCTGAAGGGACCTGGCAGGCGCTCGGCGTTCCCATGCAACGAGACACCCATGGAGCTACGGCAGTGGCAGCAGCAGCAGCAGCCCACGGAAGTGTGCACACCCCAGAGACCATGTGCTCATGGACAGAGTATACAGTCGAGGGAGGAGTGCAAGGGAGGAGTCGGCCACCTGCAAGCCAAGGAGCGAGGCCCAGAAGGAAGAGCTGTGGACACCTTCCTCTCAGACCCCAGCTCCCAGGACTGCATGGACATGGGGTTCTGGCACTTCGTCATGGTGGCCTAGCAGGCTGACCAGACACCGAGCCTGGCGGGGATTCTGCCCTCTTGCTTCTTGCTCTGTCCTTAACTGGGTTTGTATTTATTTTTTCGAGGTATTGGGGATTGAACCCAGGGGCATTCTACCTCCGAGCCCCACCACCAGCCCTATTTTTTATTCTTTATTTTGAAACAGGGCCTCACTAAGTAGCTGAGTCTGGCTGCAAACCCGGATCCTCTCGTCTCAGCTTCCTAAGTACTGGGATGACAAGCGTGTGCCACCGTGCCCGGCTTTTAAGTGGGGTTTTTCTATCCAAAACTCAAAGCCTCCCTGGACAGTGGGGTCCCTGTGGTTCCTGGTGTGGGCCATGGCTGGGGGCTTCAGGGATGGGCAGTGGTCTCTCTGGGGTGGACAGCAGCCCTGTCCCCCTGGCTGGGAGGTTGAGCACAAACTCTGCCTCTGAGTGAGAGGTCTGGGTCCGTTCCAACCTGCCCTTTCTAGCTTCAAAGGGAAGCGGGCGATGAGAGGGAAGGAAGCAGAGGCCAGGGCAGAGGTGAACACCCGCAGCTCACCCACAAGCCCCTGGGGCTCTACTTCTCTTTGAGGACCAAGATACTCCAGATAGTTTCCAAAGAGCAACAGCACCTGTACCTGGAGGGTCCTTGACGCTTTTCCCAAGTCCCTGACTCTGGATAGATCCCCTCATTTAATCTTCCCAGAGTTATCAAGTTGGTGAAGCCCCCAATCAATTGTGCCCATAGATTCAAGATCCCACAGCAAGCCGGGCGTGGTGGCGCACGCTTGTCATCCCAGTACTTGGGAGGCTGAGACCAGAGGATCCGGGTTCTCGGCTAGCCTCAGCTACTTAGTGAGGCCCTCCGAAACTTAGTGAGAACCTGTTTCAAAATAAAGAGTAAAAAATAGGACTGGGGGTGTAGCTCAGAGGTAGCATGCCCCTGGGTTCAATCCCCAATACAAAAAAAAAAAAAAAAAAAAGATCCCAGGGCAATCTAGTGATGGAATTTGGCCCAGGGTCCTGAATTCCTGTTCACTACTATGTCTAACTTTCTCTAGCCAGACATTAAGGCCCTCTGGGTTCTCCTCCTCCAGCACACACCCAGCAGCACCTCCCAGGTGAGCTGCTTTCATCACGAATACAAGAACCCCAGGCCCTGGGCAACCTGCACACTGAGTAACAGGGCCACACTGGACGTCCTCACTGGATCACGGGCCCCGGGAACCGCGAGCCCCTGGGCTGAGTCTTCAGCTAGGCCTCAGCTAGACAGTTCTTGTCCCTGGAGGGAGGGTCCTCCTGGTAAACCCCTCTCCCCCAGCACTACCCAGGCCCTGCTGAAGCCCGGCTCTCCTGGTCCTCAGTTTGGATGACTGAGCAGCCTCCCGAAGGTCTACATGGCACGTGCTTTCTATAACAATCAATCCAGACCAGAGGCCGCAGTGACCTCCCTCTCCCTCTCCCTCCCTCTCCCTCTCCCCCTCTCTCTCTCTTTCTTTTCCTCTCTCTCTCTCTCTCTCTCTCTCTCTGTCTCTCGTTTTGGTACTGGGGATTTTTATTTTATTTATTTATTTTTTTTGCAATACTGGGGATTGAACCCAGGGGCATTCTACCTCCAAGCCCCACCCCCAGCCCTATTTTTTATTCTTTATTTTGAAACAGGGTCTCACTAAGTTGCAGAGGGCCTCACTAAGTAGCTGAGGCTGGTGAGGCTGGTCTCGAACTCAAATCCTCCAATCTCAGCCTCCCAAGTACTGGGATCACAAGCAGTGCACCACCGCACCACCACGCCCGGCTGGTACTGGGTGTTGAACCTAGGGACATTCCACCTCCAAGCTACATCTCCAGCCCTTTTTTTTTTTTTTTTTTTTTTTTTTTTTTTTTTGCGGTACCGGGGATTGAACTCAGGGGCATTCTACCTCCGAGCTACGCCCCCAGCCCTATTTTTTTTTTATTCTTTATTTTGAAACCGAGTCTCACTAAGTTGCGGAGTGCCTCACTAGGTAGCTGAGGCTGGCCGCGAACCCGGATCCTCCGATCTCAGCCTCCCGAATGCTGGGATTACAAGCGTGCGCCGCCACGCCCGGCTGCCAGCCCTTTTTATTTTTATTTTGAAATAGGCTCTTGCTGAAGCACTGCGGGCCTCGATAAGTTGCTGAAGTTGCTGCTGAACCTGTGATCCTCCTGCCTCCGTGCTGGGGTTACGAGCGTGCACCGCCGTGCCTGGCCAGAGTGAACTTTTCTAAACTGTGAGTCTAGTCATGTAACTACCAGCCCCACTGCTCCGATGCTAAGACAATCTGGCACCAGGAGGTGGCTTTAGAGTGCTGTGCTGTTTCACTCTGCAATCTCATCCGCCGCACCCAATAAAGATCAAGCTACACAAGACACGGCCCTGAGGCCAGCTCTTGGGCCTCTCTCCTGCAGCTAGACTCAGCCTGAAGTGCTCTGTGTACCAAGCCTGGCCTCCTCCAGACCAATCCTCAGAGAGGCCCCGGAGCTCGGGCCTGGACTCCCCACTAGATCTGGTCATATTTTACACTCTCTGTCCTCCAGCTAGACCATCCCTCTGGTCAGCCTCCAGTCCTTTGGACTGAGCCCAGGTTCAGCTCCCTGGGCCCTTCCCTCCCCCAGGTCAAGGCGGCGGGGCAGATCTGTGTCCATCACAAGACCAAACTGGGGCACTGTGCCTGCTGCCGCCTCTCTGACTCCCGAGCCCCCGCCAGGAGCCAAATGTTATTCCTTGCAGTGTCCAGAATTCCCAGCAGGGAACTGCACCTCCTGGGTGCTCATTAAATATTGATTATATGGCGGGCAATCGCTTCTCCCTCCCAGCACAGACCACACCTGCCCGTGGCTCTGAAGGACTTCTAGGGTCCGGCTCACACACTCAAGTTCTGCTCCTCTCCCAGACACTCCGCGTGTGGCTCCAGGGTCCCCAGGGTCACTGTCACCGCCCCGCCCCCAACAGTGTGCAATTTCCTCTATCTGCTGCAGCTCCTCCCGGGCCATTGCTTCATTTCCCAGGGTGCCCACGCCCGCTTCCTCCCCTCCCTGCTCCCTGCTCCCTGCTCTGGGAGGAAAGGCCGGTGGCACCCTGGGGCCTGTCACCTCACATTCCCCTCTGGGTGCGTCCCGTTGAGCCCGCAGCTTGTGCACACAGGTACTGGAGCCCGTGAGGAAGGTCCCCGACACAGGGACCGCGCTCACCGAGGCCCATCAACACATCCATGTCCTCTGACCTGACAATGCCACTCCGGGGAATTGCTCCCAAAGAAATAAATTCCAAAGCAGAAGAGAATGCCCGCCCTGTTTATGGCCGCGCTCTTTATACAGAGGAGAGAGTGGAAGTGGAGGTCGTGACCCCCAAAGAGAGAAAGGACTCAGTCAATTATGGTATGTTTGCATAAGAGACTATCACAGAGACATTGAAAACAAGAACAGAGCTCTGGAGAACAGGATGTCCACAGAGCCCGCCCCTCTCTCTGCTCGCCAAGGCCCCCAAGCCCCTTCTGTGCAGATAACCACAGGACCGGTCCAGCCGACTGGACTGCCAGAGCCTCCACGGAGGGCAGCCTCCCCTGCACCCAGAAAACCCACCGAGGGCTCTCTCTGTCTCCCCCAGGAAACAACTCTCCAACCAAACACCAAACACTGCAGATTCTTCCTTCGGTCTAGTCCACAGCTTCGCCGCCTTCCCGATCTTGAGGCTCCCTCCCACGGGTGCACCTCGCCCCACCCAGTTCCTCAGCCTCCCCGCCTGCCACCCTACAACACACTTGGTGCTCCTGGGGTGCCCCTCTGTGCAGGCTGGAGATGCACGCTGCTGGCTTCTGGTCTGTGCCTGGTTCTGCTCATGTAGTCCTCCCTGCAGTGACCGCCTTGTCCACCCCGCATGCCCCACACTCAGGGGGCCCTCCAGGCCAGCCACCACCACCCCTTCGTGGCCCCTTCCTCAGTACACCTGTTTGCAAGACTCTCCCTAGTTTTCGGAGCCCACCTTGATGTCCCCTGCAGTGGATCGAGCTGAGGATGTTCTTTTTCCGGGAAACTCCTGAGTCCGTGGTCCCGTTGACCTCCCAACACCTCACATGGCCCCCCACCCCCTGCCCCAGCCTGCGTTTGCCTGGGGACCCATCGCTTCCTGCCCCTACCACCTCTAAACCTTCAGCTTCCTGCAACAACATCTTTCTCTCTTACTTCCTCCAAGAATGCAGACATTCTTCCTGCAGTAAGGCCCCCCCCCTTATTTGTGGGATAATTGAACAAGTTCACGAGCGTTCCTAAGCCAGGTCCGTCCCACCCTGGCATGGGGAGTGCTCCTAAAGCTAAGCAGAGGACTTCACAGTCATTCCTGTTTAATTTCATTCTGTTGGTTTTGGCCCGGCGTCCCCTCCTATATAAATCATTTTCAACTCGAATATGTCATGTATCATAGTAATTATCCCAGCTGCGGGTCATCTGGATTCTTTCTATTTTTCTTTCAAGTCATTAGCGAAAATGTTTAACAAGCCAGGGCCAAGGACAGAGCCCTGTGGGCTGCCACTGGAGACTTCGTTCCTCGGGAAAGACCTAGAGTCTTTAATGAGAATGCCTTGGGCCAGGTTGCAAAACCCACTCTGAATTCATCTTGCCAAAATATTCTTTGTAAAAATAATGTGACTATTTGTGAAACCAGAACACCCTTGCTGGTATATGAAATCATGTAACTCCTTAAACCCAGCTAGAAGCTCAGGGTCGGCGTTAGCTGAGATGCGTTGATGGGCTCAGCTCGGCTGGCTGGCCTCTTGCTCTCTGGTCCCTGAAGCTGTCTCAGAGGCCGAGAATCCCACCCCATCAGGGCCTCCCAAGAAGCCCTGGTAAGCCAGGAAGGACAGAGGACACTGGATAGCGGTCCCCCTGATCCAGGGTTTCACTTTGGGCAGGTTCAGTTACCCACAGCTAACCAGAGTCTGAAAATATTAAATGAAAAATTCCAGAATTAAACAACTTATAAGTTTTGAACTGGTCTCCAGCAGTTCTGAGCAGCCTGGTGCTCCGTTTCCCTCCGTCTCCCTCCTCCCTGCCTGGCACGTGAGTCAGCCCCTCGACCAGCACGTCCAGCGTGTTCAGAATGCGTGGACCACCCGCCTGCCCTCTTGGCTGTCAGGTCTCCCTGGAGGATCAAAGGATCCCTGTTTTACTTAACAGTAGCCCCAAAGCAGAAGAGCAGCAATGCCAGCAATTTGGATATGCCAAGGGGGTTGTCAGGTGTTTTCTCTAAGTGGAAAGTTTCCCCACTAAATAAGGGGGAAAAAAATCCTAGCCTGAGGTTGCTAAGATCTACTGAGAGAACAAAATCTATCCATGAAATTGTGCAGCAGGAAGAAGAAACATGTACTAGTTTTGCTGTCACTCTTCAAACTCCAAAAGTTACGGCCAAGGTGTGTGCCGAGGGCTGGGTTAGGACGGGAAAGGCCCTGTGCTAGAGACGGGACATGCTGGCTGACTTGGGCATCCGCCCGCAGTGTAGCGCGCGCCCTGGGTAAGGGGGGGCCGCGGTGCTCCGGGCAGACTCCCCATTCCTACCCCCTCCGTCCACCAGTCCAGCAGGCAGAGCACACAACATACGTTGCTGTCTCCGCTCCTTCCCTCCTTTCCTTTAAAACGCATTTATTGAAGCCAGGTGTGGCGGTGCACACCTGTAATCCCACTACTTGGGAGGCAGAGACCGGAGGATCACAGGTTTGAGGTCAGCCTCAGTAACTTAGCCAGATCCTGTTTCAAAATTAAAAAAATAATAATAATAAAGTAGAGCTGGGGGTGTAGCTCAGAGCTAGGAACCTCCTGAGTTCAATTCCCAGTTACACACACACACGGACACATGTGTTTATTGAGCCAATAATGAGTCCCCCTTTGTGTGTGTGTGTGTGTGTGTGTGTGTGTGTGTGTGTGTGTGTGTTACTGGGGATTAAACCCAGAGGCATTCTACCTCTGAGCTACATCCCCAGCCCTATTTTATTTTTGAAACTAGGTCTCACTAAGTTGCTGGGGCTGGCCTTGAACCTGTGATCCTCCTGTCTCAGCCTCCTACATACTGGGATTATAGATATGTCCCCCTTCCGTGGGCCATAGCTTTGATTTGCTACTCCATGCCTCGGGCTCCAGTCTGGACTTTGGTGGGATAGGTAAGCGCTGGCTCAGCACTACCACCCCCCCCACCCCGCCCCGGGGACCGGCATCCCAGAAGTCCTGAGAGCCGTGACAGCAAAGGACTGCAGGTGGCACGCACTGACCACCCTGTCACAGACGCTCGGCTGCAGAGAAACCTTAGGTCCTCTTGTCCGTTCCGCATCGCAGTTAGAACTGCACCAGCAGCACGGGAGGTGGCTGTCTTCACATGATTACAAAAACCTCCTTACCATCTCTCTCCACGCCTCAGACGAGCCAGGGCCCGTCCAAAGCACTTCACCCTAACGTGAACCCAGTAGGGTCATAACAACCCTCCCTCCCAGGTGGCTGCTGTGGCTGTTCTTATTCCCATTTTACAGTCGGGAAAACCGAGGCACAGGGAGGTCGCAAGCTGGAACAGGGCAAAGAGGAGGCGACCACCCTGAATCATCAGCGAGGACGCCCATCCCGAGACACATGTCCTTATAAAAGACGCACCACGGTTAGGCAAAGATTGTGACGTAGCCACAATCAAAGGACCAGGGACCAGCAGCAAGTGGAGGAGGTGTGCGAGGGGTTCTACCCGGAGCCCCTGCAGGGAGGGAGGCCCCAGCCACACCGGGAGGTCCTGCATCTAGCCTCTGAACAGAGAGAACTGATTCCATTGTCCTGAGCCACCCGGTTAGAGGCCGTTTGTTGGGGCAGCCCTACAAACCAACCACCCGCCAACCCCTGGCCCTGCGCTCTCCCGGGCAGCCCTGTGGCATTCTACCGGAGCCTGGCACCGGGCGTCTCCGAGGCTCCCGTTCACGTCCCCTGGGAGAAGCAAGGATTTGGACCCATCCTTACTCTCTTCCTCCCGAGTGGCCAAGTCCAGGCCTTCACGAAGGGAGTCAGGCAGGGTAAGGGAGACGCAGTGCCGGGCTGGTGTCTTGGGGGCCTCCGGGCACCCCTCCCCCCTGCAGGAGCCAGTGCTTGATACGGAAGATGTAGACAAGCCTGTAATCCCAGTGCTTAGGAGGCTGAGACAGGAGGATCACAAGTTTGAGGAGAGCCTCGGCAACTTAATGAGACTGTTTCAAAATAAAGAGCTGGGGTAGCCTGGAGGTATAATGCCCCTGGGAGGAGAAGAGGGAGGAGAAGGAGATGAAGAAGGAGAGGAGAAGGAGCAGGAGCAGGAGGAAGAGGAGAGGAGGAGGAGCAGGAGGAGCAGGAGGACGTAGATGTCTGAATATCAGGCGTGTGGAGGACTCCAGAGGAGGCAGCAGAGTGCCGGGGAGGAGCTAATCACT
>PVLC010048333.1:0-10805 GCA_004027655.1 Graphiurus murinus
TGTCTTTGATGGAATTCTACTTTTTAGGAGGAGAATAGGGAACCGGGAAGTCTTTATAAATGTTTTCATCTGTGGATGAGAACTCATCTTAAAACCAGAGGGTGACAGGACCTCAAATGAATTTCCTGGTAGAGGGAAGGAGCACCTTAACCAACTTGGAGGTCCAATTTTTAAGCACTCTAGCTTCGTTGCTAATATATTTCAATTTAATTTGTAGCCTAAATACTGATTCATGAACCAAGTTTTTTGTTTACCCTTGGAAACCCCCTTTATACAAAATTTTGCCTAGAAGCCCAGTATATGGCCAAAATGATTTTGATTTGTTTTGAGTGGGGGTAAGATTGGAGGAGGGAAGGGTCTGCAGTCTAGCCTCCCTCTCCTACTCTCAATAAATGGAGTATCCATAAAAGGCCTGTTTTAGAAGCCTCAATGAAAGATGATTACTTTATTGGGTTGGGAGACTTTTTACGTGAAAGGCTAGTTAGTAAATATTTCAGGCTTTGCAGGCCTCAAGTTTTTGTTGCAACTCTTTAGCCCTGACCTTGGAGTACCAAAGCAGCCATAAATAATAAATGCATAAATATGGTTATGTTCCAATAAAACCATATTTACGGATACTGAAATTAGAAGTTCATATAATTTTTCTTGTGTTACAACATTTTTAAGGTGTGCTTTTTAGCTGATTTATTGGGGTAAAGCATTTTGCATTTAAATATAAATGCTTAGATTCAAGAGTTTCACACTTGGTTTTGTATTTAAATACCAAAAATAACCAGACATTTTTCATTAGTCTTCATCAACACTCCCATTTGTGTTTCTAATCATCTTGCTTAATTTTATGTTGAAAAATTATCTTTTGGGAAGATAGTTGAAGACTAGTTGGCATTAGTTGGGGCGTAGTTTGTGGGTGAGAGTCAGATGTTTGGCAAAGGATGGGATGTTCTTAGACCTAAATTCTGTAATTGCTTGGTTGGCGAAAGAATTCAGACCACAAGGAATCCATCAGCTTTCTAAATATGAAAGAAAGGTGTGTGAAGATTATAGACTCCAGGAAACCTATTTTTTTTCTTTGAAGAAGCAGTTGTGGTGGCACATGCCTGTAATCTCAGTATTTGGGTGGCAGAGACAAGAGGGTTGCAGGTTTGAGGGCAGCTTCAGCAACTCTGCAACTTAGTGAGACCCTGTATCAAAAATAAAATAGGGCTGGGGGGTATAGCTCAGGTAGAATGCCCCTGGGTTTAATCCCTGGTAACACACACACACACACACACACACACACACATACACACACACACACAAAAGCAGTTGTAACATTGGGAGGCTGAAGACAAGAGGATTGCAGGTTCAGGACCAGTTTCAGCAACTTAAGTGAGACTCTCAGCAACCTAGCGAGACCCTGTTTCAAAATAAAAAATAAAAAAAGACTGGGAGTGTAGTTCAGAGGTAGAATGCCCCTGGGTTCAGTCCCCATATAACATATACACATATACACACACAGGCAATTTTAGTTATGAAGATTGAATTTCTTATTGTCATCTGTAATTGACATTGACACTTTAGTGGACTGAAAATGAAGATCATAAATTCTCCTGTTTTGGTAATTTTAACATTGTTCTTACTGTCTTCCAAAATAGCAAGAACTTCTTTAGGTAATTGTTTTTTATTATTTTTTATTATTAGTATGTCATCAATTTAAGTAACTATTTCAGTCTTTCATAAGCTCAAAATTATTCTGAATTTTGAGTCATCTCTTATCAGAGTTTTTTTTGTGGTACAGGGAATTGAACCCAGGGACATTCTATCTCCGAGCTACATCCCTAGCCATTTTTATTTTATTATTTGGAAACAGGGTCTCACTAAGTTGCTGATGTCCTCACTAAATTGCTGAGGCTAGCTTCAAACCTGTTATCCTCCTGTTAGAGCCTCCTAAGTACTGGGATTATAAGCATGCGCCACCACGCCTGGCTAATAAGCTCTTAAAAATGTGTGTATGTCTTGGTGATATTCTTAAATGGTACTGGCCAGTTGAAACATATTGTTGGTTACAAATGGGAGCTATATGTGTATCCTAAATTTTTCTTATAGCCACTTTAAAGAGAAAACAGGGCTGGAGGTATAACTCAATGGTAAGGTGATTGCATGAGCTAAGCCCTGGGCCCACAACAACATGCCAAAAAAAAACATCAGATAGGTGAAATTAATTTTAATAATTTACGCGACACATCCAAAATATCATTTCATGGAATCAATGTACAAATTCTTTTTTAAGGATAGAACCCAGAGGCCTTCTACCTCTGGGCTATACCCCCAGACCTATTTTATGTTTCGTTTGGAAATAGGGTCTCACTAAGTTGCTGAGGCTGGCTTCAAACCTGTGATCGTCCTGTTTTAGCCTCCCAAGTACTAGGATTACAAGTGTGTGCTACCACGCCCGGCATAAAAATTCTTAATGAGATATGTACACTATTATATTAGAATTTAGAATCCATTTTATATTTACATTTAGAGTACATCTCATCTATTTATTTATTTATGTATTTATTTATTTATTGCAGTACTGGGGGTTGAACTCAGGGGCATTCTACCTCCAAGCTATACCCCCAGCCCTATTTTTTATTCTTTACTTTGAAACAGGGTCTCACTAAATTGCGGAAATGCCTCACTAGGTAGCTGAGGCCTGCTGTGAACCCGGATCCTCTTGTTTCAGCCTCCCAAATGCTGGGATTACAAGCATGTGCCACCACACCCGGCTCTTATTATTTATTTTTGTGTGTCTAGTACTGGGGATTGAACTTGGGTATTCTACCTCTGAGTTACACCCCTTAGCCCTATTTTTTTGATTGTTTTTTCAAACAGTCTTGCTAAATTGTTGAGGCTGTGAACTGTAATCCTCCTGTCTCAGCCCCCTAAGTACTAGGATTATAGGAATGTGCCACCATGCCCAGCAAGCACATTTCATTTTAGACTAGCCACAGATTGAATGCTCAATACCCACATGGAGCTAGTAGATATTGTATTGTCTAGTGCAACTTTAGAATGATAGATTCTTGGCCTACTGAAATGTTGAAAAGTGCTGAATCCAGAGAACCGTTTTACCATGCATATATGACGTGGGAGAAAATAAAACATAAATATAGTTACTACTGATAATATTTTAATCCAATGAGTCATTTACATTTGGAACTAATGTTGGTCTTTTCTTTATACCCCCCAAAATTGTATTCTGGATTTACTAGTATGAAAACTGAAGCACAGTCAGGTACAGTGGTGCACACCTTGGAATCCCAGTACTTGGGTTGCTGAGACAGAGTGATCGCAGATTCAAGGCCAGCCTCAGCAATTAAGTGAGACTCAATTTCAAAATAAATAAAAGGGAAGGATGTAGCTCAGAGATTCAATCAGCTCCTGGGTTCAATCCTTAGTACCAGAAATAAAAATGAGAAAGAAGGAAAGAAAGTGAGCAAGCTGCAGCACAGGTTTTTTAGTTAATCTTTAATTTTTTATCTAACTCCCCCCCTCCCCCTTTTCTCTCTACATGTTGAATTTTCTAGGAATAAAGATTCCTGCATTGTCCTTTTACTTCTTGGCAGTTTTAGTCCTCAAATGGATTTTTAATTGAAGATTGGGAATGGACATTGTCAGAGAACTTTTCTTTCTTGACAATTACCTGAAATTGAATCTGGTTGTCTTTTTGAAATATATAATACTTTAACAGTGAAAGAACCCCCAGAGTCTACCTTAGGTTTTGTGGTTTTGAATCATCTACATGATTAAAATTTTTGCAACTAGTTTTCTTATTCAGGGAGACTTAGCCAGTAAAGTTGAATATACTTATGTCATTGTTAAATATTTCTGCTCCCTTATCTTAAAATATCGTTCAGAAGTTCCAAATTTGTGCAACATCTTGACTCAGATGTTGAAGTACTTTCCTGTCTTAATTTGCCTGAGGCATTAGTAGCATGTGGATAAAGGACTTGTAATTTGTTTGCAGATTTTTAACCACAGACATGTCTTCTGTTTTTATTTAACAGAATGCTACTTGGAGTTTATTGTATTTAATACAATTCCTAATGAGGGAATGCAGTGTAATGTAACTAACGTAGAATGTCCTATTGAGGGAGAAAATGATTGAAACACTTGAGTGTAAAATTTAAGTCATCTAGTCTGAGTGCTTCTCAGACTTTAATGTGCATATGAATTACTTGGGAGTCATTAAAATGCAAATTCTGATTTAATAGGTTTGGATAGGGACTCTGATCCTGCTTTTCTGAGAAGCTCCTAGGCTCTGTTTTTGCTACAGTGCTTTTGCTTATCCTTTGAGTAGTAAGGATATAGACTCTTAATTGCATGGAGGAGAAAAACTGAATCTGAGGGAGAATTTTACTGACTTGTCCAAGCTTTTAAGATTGATTAGTAACCTGCATCTCTTGGTTTGAATATTCATTCTTTTTCCAGTGTGCTGTGGTAGTCCCATATTTATAGTTATTGTTTTGAAATCTTTAGCTGCTTAATTTTTAAGGAAATGCTCAGTAAAGATGTCAAACTAAAATGTCATTATATGATGGAATAAGGAATTGTAAATTTATTCAAATGCCATTAGTTTTATATTCCCTTATTGCAGAGGCATGTCTTTTTATCATTCAAAGTTATATTGTTGGCTAGTATGGAAATGATAGAAACTAGCTTATTTAAGTATAAAATTCCACATTTTCCTTTCATTTTAGCTGGATAAACAATTTGGTACTCCATTTAGATGATAACAGTAATAAAGAGTTACCTTTTCCAGAGCTTGCTTGTGAACACATGACCTTCATCCTGAGGAGTTTAACCTCCAGACATAAATTGTGGGCATAATATTTTAGTAGTTCTTTTCTCTCATCATTTTTTGGAGTTCTAAGGATTGTTTGTGAAGAAACTTGAAATACAAGGGGTTTTAATAAGATTTTCAGCAATTTGATATCAAGAATCCTGTCGGCTTTTCTTTCTTAAGTAGTTTGACACACAGGTCATTTAGAAGTGTTGGATAGGCCTGGGTACTGTACCAAAATAGCGATATTTATCAAGACTCAATATCAAAGTGTGTTTGAAGGGCCTGAGTTTAATGTTGTCTACATAGCCTTGAAATAGCCTTATTCTTCTGCTTAAAAAGGCTTCCTAGAGATTATATAAAAATTAACATGTGTATGTCTTTACCTAAGTTAGTTGCAAGGGGAAATATTTTTATATCAAGGTAATAGAATATACTTAATTTGTGAAGGGAGAATGTTCTCATTTATTCAGAGTGGTTTTTCTCTGGATGATTCAGAAAAGCCATCTAGAGGGTAGGGTAAACACTGAAGCAGAGGTTTCTAAGCAATGAGAGACGTTAATATACTGGATTAGCTTCTTAGGTTATAGTAGGATAAGATTATTAACAGTAGATCAGACATCAGTATCTGAAAACTTTGTGTGTATTTCCATGTTAGCACATGAATTTTAAGAGGCTTATGTAATTCAGTTAAGAGAAAGAAACTTGTTGGATGTGTATTTTAAGAGTTTCTTGATTAGAGGGAGTTTTTAAAAGTTTTTATATAAAGCTGTGTGTACAAGGACCATTGATTTATCTGGCAGAGGAAGTTTGTCACATAAAGTTGTTGTCCTGTGGGTAGCTGCAATATTGGAGTACATTGCATTCTGTGTCTCGTGTGTTATTGATAGCATGAACCTCAATAGTTCTGATGTGAAGAGATCTAGTATATTATAGTGGGTATGGAATAGGAGGGCAGTTTTAAATTATGCTTTTTTAGTCCTCATCAGACTGCTGAATGATTTGAAATTTTTAGAGTGTTTTCATTCAGGCTCACTTTTATGTATATTTGTATGTCATTTTTATTCATCTCATAAAACCCACAATTTGCTATCATAGCAGAACCTAATACTCAAGTTTTTACCTCTTTTGTTCTACTATAAAAACCTTAACCTTGCTTTATATTCTTCTGGTCTTTTTTCTTTTTCTTATATTTAAAAAATATCCCTTTAGAAAGAATAAGTGCTCTAATTTAGCATTCTTCATGTTGTGTGTCTAGTTTTAAGTTATGGTTTGAATAGTGTCCTTTTGGCTTGGGGTTGGGAAGATTTTTAAATAAGAGTATATTAGATATGTTATATAATAAGCTTGAAAAGGCATTTGTGAAAATAGATCCTTGAGAAAAAAAACTTACGAAGAAACATTTTGAAGTCTATGAAATGGAATTTACTGGAAAGTTAGTGGTGCTACTATTTTCCTAGGCGCGCTCTACTTGTGACAGTTAAGTGTAGATTGAGCCCAGGGCTCAGGACATTAGAGACTTAAGGAAGAAATCATTTCTTCAATTTTTCCTCTGCAGTGGTGGTGACCGCGGTGGCTTCAAAAATTTTGGTGGTAAGTGCTGAGTATCCCAAAATGTTTCAGTGGAAATGCTATATAAATCTAAAAGCCACCAATATCCCGCAGACGCAGTCTAAAGCCCTTTCTTACTTTCTTGAGGCTGGTGTGTGTTGTGTGCTTTTAAAATAAAATTTTATATACACATGTATATATCAAAGTAAATATTAAAAAGCAAAAGCTGATCTCATAGTCCAATGGGTTTCTACACAGTGTATTTGCATGAAAGAGTCTGTGGTGACCAATGAGTGAGACCTTCACTGGATTTTGACAATATACTTTTTATTTATTTTTTTGTTTTTGTTTTTTACAAAGGTAGCTGACGTGGTGTTTTTAAATTATTAGGGTTTTCCAATCAGCCTTCAAAATTAGCTTAATAAAAGTGATATTAGCATAATGCCAAAGTGGTGGGTGCCGTCTGGACAAGTTTAAGGAAATGTTGACATTCATCTTGATTTCTTAAACTTTTAATAAAACTTAATTTCTATAGTTACTTTGTAAATCTGTGATGGTTGACTTTCAAGGATTTTGAAAGTATTGACTTTTCATTGCCTTGGTTATTGTTACTTTTAAAAATTATTTTAAATGAGTTGCCTTAAATAGCTTTTCTTTTCCCTTAGGTCACAGGGATTATGGACCCAGACCAGATGCTGGTAAGGTTTATGGTAGTTTGTGATTTTACAATTAAGAAAATGTTATTTTTCCGCTTCGGAAAATGTCATTTTTCCGAAGGAGAGAAAATGTATGTTTAGAGGAATTAGTACAGGAGGAAGATTTAATTTGGTTAGTGTTACCAGAATAATTTGGAAGCTTTATTTCTAAAGAAATACCAGAAAGGAAAATTCAGGATGTCAATGTGCAAGTTTGCCGGGGAAATTACTATTTTTGTGTTTTCCCATGCTATACTTTTTCTTTTTTGAAGAAATTCTTGAATTTTTACTGCTAATACACATTAATTACATAATTATCACAAATCTGGTTTAATGAAAGAATTAGTATCATTGGGGAATTTGAGGTAGAAAAGTGTGTTTAAGAAAATCTTGAGCTGGGCGTGGTGGCGCACGCTTGTAATCCCAGTATTTGGGAGGCTGAGACCGGAGGATCCTGGTTTGTGGCCAGCCTCAGCTACTTAGTGAGGCACTCCGCAACTTAGTGAGACTTGGTTTCAAAATAAAGAATAAAAAATAGGGCTGGAGGTATAACTCGGAGGTAGAATGCCCCTGAGTTCAATCCCCAGTACCGCAAAAAAAAAAAAAGAAAGAAAGAAAATCTTGCATTGGATTAGTATTCTGTTTAGTGGGCCTAAGACATTTGAGTCCATACGTGAGAAAATTGTCTTATTCTGGGTAAAGGCCACTAAGTTTATATGGCTTTTTATTTTTAAATGAAATTCAAGGCTACAGATTTATTCATGGAGCCTTTTGAAAGTTATGATTTAGAGGTTAAAAATCTATTTGAGCCAAAAAAATTTAATATATATTGAAATCAGAACTTTTGTTTTTATTAAGATGCCAAAGTATTCTATATGGATGGCAATTTCTGAATTATCCCTTGATGGACTGAATTTTTGTACATCTTTCTTACTTTGTTGTACTAATCCAAAAGTGTGCGTGTAAGGTAAGGTGTGTGTACAAGGTGCTCCTTCCCTCTGATATATACAAGACTTATTGCAATGAAGGGGAAACCAGCAAGTTTGCGTGGCTTGCTTAGAAGGCCAAAGTGTCAGATTTGGGGAATTTTATACCAGAAAGCCTTACAAGAATTGATACAACATAAAGAATTAAAGTTCTCCAACAAAAGGATTGTTGATTTAAAGTAACTCTTCATCTCTTCATGAGCTTTAGTTCTGTATCTGAATCTGAGGAATGAGATTTTTTAATATCTCCCTTAATTGGTCTGTATGTATTTCACAAGAGTGTTGTCTTAATGTACTTGAAGTTTGGTTTTAAGAATTGATCTACCATACAACTACTGCAAACGGTTTGCATGTTTATATAAGATTTTTACATTGGTCCTTTCATTTTGGTTTTAGAAACAGCCACATATTGGGCAATATACTTGATTACCGAACAGGATGTGATAAAATAAAGGGAAACGTAAAACTAATGGTAATTTTCCCCCCCTAGATTCAGAATCTGATAATTCAGATAACAACACAATCTTTGTGCAAGGACTTGGGGAAGGTGTGTCTACAGATCAAGTGGGAGAGTTCTTTAAACAAATTGGAATTATCAAGGTGAGTAAAAAGTATGACTTAGCTGGGTGTGGTGGAGCACACTTGTAATCCCAGTACTTGGGAGGCTGAGACAGGAGGATCACAGGTTTGCGGCCAGCCTCAGCTACTTGGTGAGGCCCTCAGCAAACATTTAATGTTTGTGGGTTTAATGCTTGCCTATCGTGCACTCCAGGTTCAACCCCAGCACCACCCCCCCAAAAAATTGTACATGAACAGTATACTTGTACTGGGGATTGAACTCAAGGGCATTCTACCTCTGAGTTACACCCCCAGCCCTATTGTATTTTTATTTGGAAACAAGGTCTTACTAGGTTGATGAGAATCTCACTGCTTGCTGAGGCTGTCCTCAAACCTGAGATCCTCTTATCTCAGCCTCCCAAGTGCTGAGATATATGCGCCACCACGCCCAGCTCAATGTACTTTTTTTATGGTCCTAGGGATTGAATTCAGGGTCTCACTAGACAAGTGCTGTATCACTGAGGCACATCTCCACCCTTTGCAACTTTTTTTTGTGGTACTGGGGATTGAACCCAGAGGCATTCTACCTTTGAGCTATACCCCTAGCCCAATTTTATTTCTTATTTTGAAACAGGGTCTCACTAGGTTGATGAGAGTCTCACTATTTACTGAGGCTGTCCTTGAACCTGTGATCCTCCTGTCTCAGCCTCCCAAGTACTGGGATTACAAGTGTGTGCCACCACACCTGGCTACAACATTTTTATATTTTGGTTTTCTCTTTTTTTTTTTTTCCTGTGGCACTGGGGATTGAACCCAGGGGTACTCTACCTCTGAGCTACACCTCCAGCCCTATTTTATTCTTTATTTTGAAACAGGGACTACTGGCTAAGTTGCTAACATGGCCTCCAGCCAGGGATCCTCCTGTGTGGCCTCCCAAGTACTAGGATTATAGTACTTGGGCGTGTTCCACCATGCCCAGCTAGCTTGGTTTTCTCTTAATGTAACTTGAGAGAATTTTCCTTGTCCAAACTTTATTTAAATGACTTTATTTTTATATTAGGTATATAGCATTTTGTAGTATGTGTGAATATTTTAAATAAATATAATTATCTAAATGGTATGTGTTCATTTATTTTCGAAATGCTAACACCAACTTGCTTTTTCAGACAAACAAGAAGACTGGAAAACCAATGATAAACCTTTATACAGACAAAGACACGGGGAAGCCAAAAGGGGAGGCAACAGTGTCATTTGATGATCCTCCTTCAGCTAAGGCAGCCATTGACTGGTTTGACGGTATGCCTCATTCATATACTTTGAGATAAGTGTTTTTTTAGTCTAAATGTCAATATATGTTCTGGGAGACTGTGGTTATATTCATATTAACTTTTGCAGATATTAATAATAAAGGCCAGTCAGGCATGGTATAATCCCAGCTAAGGCAGCAGGAGGACCTCAAGTTTGAGGCCAGCCTTGCCTCAAACTTGAACTTAGTGAGATCTTTTTTCAAAGTGAAACAAAACTGGGGCTGTAGCTCAGTGGCAGAACACCAGTAGGTTCAATCCTTAGCACCATACACACGTACAAAATACAGGCCAGAGTGTTTATGCACTTTGAAAAATTAGGAGAGCTTTACTTGTTTGTCTAGAATATTTCCTTATATCCTGCCTTGCCTGAGGCCTAACCCTGATATAGAAAGTTGGTGTGGTTGATGCTATCATCTTTTAAAATTTATATTAGTTTACCTTCAAATATAAAGTTAGTACATAGAAGAAGTAGGCTCTTTTTTCCTTACTGAAAGAGGAAAATAGAAAAGGAGAAAGTAGAGGAAATGAAGAAAGTATCCATGGTCCTCTACATAGAAATAGTTCTGATATTTGTTAATTTCCTTTATGTCTTTTTTTTTTTTTTTGAGGATTTGGGGATGGAAACCAGGGGCATTCTACCTCTGACCCAGCCCTATTTTTCTTTATTTTGAAACAGGGTCTCACTAAGTTGCTGAGGGCCTCACTAAGTAGCTGAGCCTGGCCACAAACCTGTCATCCTCCTGTCTCAGCCTCCCAAGTACTGGGATTACAAGCGTGTGCCACCACGCCTGGCTCCTTTATGTCTTTTAACATATATTTTAAGTTTATCATGAAGTTCCAGGTACTTGTTTCATGCTTTTTCCATTTAACATTTTAACATAGTTCTGTTATTAAAAAATCA
>PVLC010048334.1:0-10791 GCA_004027655.1 Graphiurus murinus
GATTTAAATTTAAAACTGGGATAAAAATCTTGATTTCAAAGCTATAATATATGAGGATAGTATAATAGTATCTTATTATCTTATCAAAGTTATTGGTAATATTGTTGACAGACCCCTTTCCTATAGAATTTTAGGAAGCCTAAATCCCTTTAAATCAGTTATGCGCCAGAAATATCAGCATATATATCAAAGGGGTCCCTAAAGACAGTCTTAAAGATGGACTAACAGATAACTAGTGTTCTCTATTTATACCATTGCCTTCAGATTTTTCCTCCTCTCTTTAATTCTTCCACCAATATGTTTCTGATCTAATAATACCACACATAAATTCTGAAAAAAATTTTTGTTTAAATATGATCTAAGAACAAAGCTCTCAAAACCCATGCAACTTGATTATGACAGCATTAACAGAAGTAACAATGATTCTAACAAACATGATGGCACACTTAAAAAGGCATGCTAACTCCCTCATAAAGTTTGCGATGTATAGGAAAGAATTTCTCTAAAAAGTACAGAAAAGACATTATATATATAGATATAGATATTTTTATATTTATATATATATATATATCTTGATAAGAAAGAGTCTAAGGAAGGGCTCAGATGTCTGAGCTATGGATTCAAGGGATAAATCTCAAAGATTCTGGAGAACTGCACAATAAGCCCTTGCAGTTCAGAGCCTGTGGATAAGCTGAATCAAAAGAAAATTACGGGGAGAATGAGCATGGAGTACATTCTTCCACAGCTTGCTACATTTAGCTGTGTAGTGTACTTTACTTTCAGAAGCAATACTTGAATTCTTGGTGGTACACAATATTAAGGTATTGGGCAAAATAGTATAATAAAACAATTCTCTTTACAAAATTTGTATAAGCTCATTCTAATTACAGAAATATGTATTTAAACAGTATTTTCTCCTGTTTTATGTCAATAATAACCTGTTTATAGTATAACAAATGATGTGACAAATCAGGGTTGCATTCTGTGCTCTTTTTTTTTTTTTGCTTTGATTCAGTTGATTAGAGTCCTCCTACCTTAACACAAAAGCATGAGTTGCAAAGGCTGGGCAAGAAGCCTAATGAAGGTCTGCCTTCAAAATAAACTCTTCCTTTTAACAGTCAATTCTTGTTCTGTGGCCAACTTTTAATCCTCAACTCTCTTCAATCAAAAAAAGACTTGCCATTTTCTCCAATAAGTAGGCAGGCTTCAAGTAAGTCTGACTAGCCTTGCAAATAGTGCTTGGGTGCATGTGAGTTTTTAGTAGTTACATAACACAGATATTCATTTAGGATGTCCTCCCACAGTCAAAATTAGATACCTCCATACTCATGGTGTTTGGAGAGTTGTTATTAAGAAAACATGTTTCTTAGTAACATGGATACCATTCAAGTCTATTCATTGGATAACTACTATGGGCTTAGTGATAAGGAGGCAACATTCTACTGGCCATCCTACCCGATGTTCTAAACCCTAATGCAACTGAAAAAAAGTACTGATAATTATGCAGAATTTAATACTCTGAATGTCAGCTTTGGGCACGACATATTTACTACTCCAAACAGGGTAGATGTGCTTATTTTTCTTCAGGTCTATTTTCTGAAACATTGTCTCATCCTCTTGTTCTGCTCACATTTTTTCCTCATCATTTTAAAGTCCATAAGAGTTGTTGGTGAATTCTTTTTCACAAATCACTTCTGACAGTGCTTATATAACAAAGCAGTGTATGAAGGATAGGTATGGAGATAACAGACAAATTAGGAGATAGTCTTTGCAGACTCAATCTAGACTCAAATTCCAAGACATTCCTTCACTAGTTTTTCTGGATAACAAAGAAAAGAATATAAAATCAAATACTAGCTTTTGTAATTCAGGGCTTTGTAAAACAATTGCATGGCAAAACACAAAATAACAAATCTAGAAAACTTTAAATGTTTCTTCACAGAGTCATACACTAGCTCATCATTCATTCATCACATAGGTATTATGTAATTAAAGCTCATTTGGTGTGATGGTGGCCACGTACCTGATGTAAGTTCTCAGCACAGGAAGGAACACTTGTGTAGCTTCAATTCACTGTGTACCCTTTCTCAGCATCCTTTTGCTTTGAGAAACATCGACTCTTAGTTATAATCCCCTATGGGATATGCATGTGCCTTTTATTGTCTTACATGTCCAGATTTTCATGATGATTTGTCTAGACCAGGTGTTTGACTTTAGTTCTACCCCTGGGACTCAGGCAACATGCAGGCAACCACCTCAGCAGATGTAAACTTAAGTGAGCATATTTGTTAAAAAGAAATTGTTATCCGCCACAGTCTCTGTGAACTGCTGTTTCTGAGCTCTCTCAGACAAGGAAAGTCCACTCCATCAAAAGGTTCCAGTTTTCAGCTGCTCTGGAGTCCTGTGGTTACATGGCCAACTGCCATGTAATGCCTGAGTGGTGAAAGAGTATCAATATAATTTCGATTGCCCTTCATGTGTATGCCAAGTTAAGCCTAAGGCAATTTCTCTGTGAATACCTATTACTCCTCTAGCTATCTCCTTACTCTCTAGCTGTGATTTGGATGCAAAAATTTTAAGCATGATCCAGAGAACTGAAGTTCCTTACCACTGTTTAATTCAATCTGAAGGTCTACTCTGGTAACCAAGCTTTCAATGATACACTGATGTTCATTATGCAAACACGATTTCCTTTGAGGACAATGTCTGTCAAAAGCATATTCTTTGGTTGTTCCTCATAACTATCCAGTCTTCTTTTGCATTCCATTGTCAGCCAAAGTTCAATACACCCATACTTCCCCATGCCTCTTAATTTTTAGACCTAAAGTACTTAAATTCAGCAGTGGTTGTTAAGTTTTTTTTTTTTTTGCGGTACTGGGGATTGAACTCAGGGGCGCTCTACCTCCGAGCTATACCTTCAGCCCTATTTTTTTTTTTTTTATTATTCTTTATTTTGAAACCGAGTCTTACTGAGTTGCGGAGTGCCTCACTAGGTAGCTGAGGCTGACCTCGAACCCGGATCTTCCAGTCTTAGCCTCCCGAATGCTGGGATTACAAGCGTGCGCCACCACGCCCGGCTGGTTGTTAAGTTTAAAACGAATAATACTTATAACAAGTTTCAGTAACCGTTCAACATTTAACTAAAAGTATTATTATATATTGTTTTGTTGTTTGTACTGTTATTGAATTATTGTAACTAATAGGAAAAATTACACACAACAATGCATATAAATCCATTGACACAAAGTGCTGAATACAGAAAACACTCAATAATTACATTTTTGTTATGAAGTGTAAATTCCTTAGCACTGAATGTGGTAGATATTCAATACACTTCAGCTTCCTTCAGTTTTCCTATGCAGTGTAGAACTATATAAGGCAGTCTGGGGTTTTAGTGCAGAGTCCATTATCATTCATGCTAAACAGACCTAGGTTCCTATTGCTCCCCTATTGTTTCCAATCTATGCAACTTGCAGAAACATAATAATAAAGAGTTGAGGGAAACCTTGTGAAAGACTTTGAAACGAGCCAAAATATGTGTCCTCAATGAAAAACTAGGTGTTTTCTAAGCACACCTTACTGTTTTCTGAATAGATCTTTGCACAGCTTGTTGTGTTGGAGCTATTTTTACACTCTATACATTATAAATAACTGTTGGCAATGCAAACTATGATTTTCCATAGACAATAAAATGAAAAATTCGTTCTAACAAAATACAATTGTTTCCTTCCTCCCCATTAGAACACAAGTTTAGGCTTATTTGTAAATTTAGTTCTTTATTACTATGTGTTGAGAGGATGAATTATTAGACCAGTTATCTTACTGGTTCCCATACTAATTAATAAGTTGAATAAAATCTTTGACATGTTCATTTTATATCTGTGTGAGAATTATGATTATACTATCCTTTAAAAATTATCCCTTAACATATTCCACTCATCTTAACTACTCTTATTAACATACTGTTTCATCTTTCATGTATTAAACTTAGAAGCCAGACATACCATACTCTAGATGTATGACATCCTTTTAAAAGGTATTTAATGGATGTGCTCAAGTCAGTGTAGCATAGGCCAGAGCATGAATGTGGTTAAAATAATACATTTAGAATCTCCAGGTGTGTGGCTGTGGGCAAAATCACTTATATTTCCTCTTCCAGGAAATGGAGATAATAACTTTTGCCTCGTAGGATTATTGTTGGGATTGATCGCAACACTAGAGAAAGGCTGTTAGGTCTATACCAACTACCTCAATGATCAGTAGTTATCATTATTATGGAAATTCAGTGTCTGACAAGGTAGTTCATTTCGCTGCTCAACAGTGCTAACACTTACAAGGTATTTCTTACATGGAACACTGATCTTGCTTATTGTAACTTTCATATCCTACTCTGGTTGCATTTTTTACTTGATTTGGTTTTATTTTATTATTTTCCACATGACTATCATTCAATTTTTTTAGACAGCTGCTATTTTTATCCCAAGCATCTTCTCCAAAATAAATGTGCCCCCTTCCTTCATCTGTTTTGCACGTGCATATTCCGGAGCTGGTTTACTTTCTTAATTGTCCTATAGATGGAAAAGTTGTCTTCAAAATATTGTGCCTGTAACTCAACATCAAATTCTAATTGAGATCTGAACTAAAATGTGATGTTGAGCTGCCATTGACCAAGGTACATATTTTCAGGAATTCAACTGAAGATGACATACATTTATTAATTTTGATATTATATCATATTTTTGTATTATTTTGAACTGATAACCAACTAGCAGTCTCAAGTCTTTTTCTCCTCAATTATTGTTTCTTACATACTTGATATTTTGAACCAAAAGTTGAAAATTTACTTGTATTACTTTTGAAAACTGGATAACCAATATTAGGTAACATGTTGAATGCTTATTATATGCCAAGCTCCATGTGAAGTGCTTTCATCTCAAATTGTTTTTACACACACACACACACACACACACACACACACACACACACACACATCTTCCAGCAGAGATACTTTTATGAACTTAGGTCAAGTATATAAGGCCCATATTATTTCCTTTCGATGAGTAGTAAATTAATAAGTGTTAGATGTTTACTCAGTAAATGTCATAAGTTTCCTTGAGCAATTAACCAGTAATTTAATGTTTAGAAATCATGGACATTGGAAATCACACACTTAAGTTCCATTTGATTCTCCTTCGGCTAGCCACAAGTGAAATATTGTCTCCATAAAAGAAAGTGACATCTATTTATTAGACATGTTCTTTTTATTTCTTTTACCAGTGGGAAAAGTATCAGGTTATAGTTCTAAGTTTGTAGATGGTTTACTTTTAATGACAAACTTTTTTTTTCCTGAAAGTCAATTAGAAGATCCTCCAAAAAAAATGAGGGCTATGACTCCAAAAAAGTGTTAGAAAGCTATATGTCTCTTTCCCAGAGGATAACATAAGTAAAAAGATCCAATTGTTTTGGACTAAAACTTCAGGATTACTTTTTATCTTCTGTAGAGAATTGTGTCATTCAAAAACCTGTACCCAAGTTATATCCCCTAAAACCTAAACACAATCTTATTTTGATGTGGAGTCCATCCTGATCATTATGGATTTAAAGTGGGACTTAAATCCAAGACTGCTGACTGTATAAGAAAAAGTAAAGGGAGATTTGCCCCATCAAGGAAATAGTTCAAAAGAAGATAGAGGTAGATTGAAGTTATGCTGCCATAAATCAAGAAATGCCAGGAGCCACCAAAAGTTGGAGGAGGGAAGGAAGAACCCCCAGAGCTTTGGGGGGTAACGTGACTCTACCAACATCTTCATTAGACTCCTGGCCTACAGAAATATGAGAGAGTAAGTTTTTACGTTTTAAGCCACTAAATTTGATTAATTTTTGACAACTCTAGCAAAATACTTCTTCCACAGACATTTCCAGTTAACCTGTATGCTCAAGGAATGACATCAACATTCTTCCTAACTGTTCAAATTGTACATTTAGCAGTTGTACAAGTGAGCCAGTCTACTGTTGTAGAGGCAATTTACTCTATTTTCCAACCATACTAAAAGTGTCATTTATTTTTGTATATCATTCTTTTATTCTAACAAATATTTAATGAGTAGCTAAAATGTCTTAAGATACTGTAGTGAACAACAGCAAAAATAAAACAGAAAACTGAACACAAATCCTGGCTGCAATGGAGTTTAGCTCTAGAAGAAGGTGAGTAAAAGATAAAGATAGTAAATTAAGTAGATTAATTAGCAGCCTAACCAATGTAGAATTGTATAGAGGAATGTGATTATCAATAAAATGGCTATCATAGACCCAAATGAGAAAGTGACATTTTAAAAAGCATAGAAGAATGTGAATCAGTACGACCTGAATATATTAAGGAGATAATTCTAGGCTGAGGGAAGCCTTTGCAACTGCAAAGGCTCTGAATTAGAAATATCCTTAATATGTTTGAGAACTACAACAATGAACCTGGGTTAATAGAGATGTAAACCAAAAGACCACAAGAACGTCACTGTGAGGGAAATGAGCAGCTACTGGACAGTTTTCGGGAGAGTTGTGACATGACCTGACTCAAGCTTAAGGCAGATATTTTTCTTTGTGTGTGTGTGTGTGTGTGTGTGTGTGTGTGTTTTGCTGGATATCAAATCTATAGCCTTGAATATGCTAGACAAGTGCTCCACCTCTAATCTATATACATCCACAGGCCAAGACAGATGTTTTAATATTTATTTATTTATTTATTTATTTATTTATTTATTTATTTATTTATTTATTTATTTATTATCTGTGTATCTGTGGTACTGTAGAACCCAAGGGCAGTCTACCTTCCAGTTATACCCTCATCCCTTTTTATTTTTTATTTTGAAATAGGGCCTCACTAGGTTGCTGAGAGTCTCACTAAGTTTCTGAAGCTTGTCTTCAACCTACTTCTCCTGTCTCACCTTCCAAGCACCAGGATTAAAGGTATACACCACCATGCCTGGCTTTTTAAATCTTTTTTGTGCCATGATCTTTATAGCTTCCTGGTAAAGCATATGAACTCTTCAGAAGACTATTTTAATATACATGTAATTAATAAGTAGGGCATACAAAGTAAACCATATCACAAATTTGAAATAGAGTAGCATATCTACTTCCCTAAAATCTAGTTATGTGTATACTAAAAACTGTAATTTCAAAATAGCAGTGGCTCTACATGATTTTTCTCAATATCTGTTGGCAACATTAATGCAACAGGAAAATATCAGGTATCATTAATGCTATTGTGACTTTTTGCTCATATTCATAATCAATTAAATGGCCCTCTGAATTCTAACCAACTAAATAGTCATTGCTTTATATTAATGTACTGAGTCAAGAATACAAGCACAAACACTAATAATCTATGTATCAGGATTTAATTCCGTTTGGCATCCACCATTTATAAATGAACAGATTTTTAATGATAATATGGCTATTTCAAAATATAACTACAAAGCTCTTGCAGTCTCAAATGTTGGAAATGTTCAAATGTTGAGAAAAGGAAAAGCAATTATGTTTTGTTTTCTGATGAAATTTAGTCCCATATGTTAAGTTTAACACAATTATAGATACAAATATGAAGAAAGTGAGGTTTTGTTCCCTAATGAACCATAACATGAGTCTATCCATAGCAAAGTCATTTATGTTAGAATAGTATTTTCCTGTCTTATATCACACATTAATTGTTTTTGTAAATAACCAGTTATTTAAATTCTAGGTGACATATGATAAACATGAGTCTATTTTTACTCAGGAACATACTTATCTGGCATATATTTTAGTACTCAATTTTTAATGTGTATTTGTTGCCTTATATTTAAAAGGAATTGAGATGTAAAAGGTAACTGGATTTAAGGGGTTTTATTTGTTATAGAGTTGAATCACATGATTCCCTTTCAGAATGTGCCAGAATGCACTACACTTTGACTCCACATTATGACCTCAGACAATTCATTATGTGTGTAGACATTCAGTTCACAAAAAGACTATTAAATGTGTGACATTGAATATGGAAGTATAATTACTTGCCTGTAATTTTCTTGCTTGAATTGTTTGTGTTTGTCTAATCCACATTGTAAAACTTTCAGATACACCAAAGGCAATATAGTGTGTGGCGCTTTTCTTTTTAATCCACATATTTTTGCTGCTTCTGTAATAGGCATTGACCTAAGCCTTGTCCTTGCCAGAGGCTGTGAAAGATAGTACTTTGAAGGTTTTCTTTTTTCCAATCCAATAAGGTATGGTCTGAGAAAGAGGATGAAGACCCCCTCCCTTTAAAAAGTAATAAACTTTCAAGCACAGTAAAGCACCGTGCTAATACCAGACCACTATAATTCCTTCGAAAATTCTATAATAAAATTCAGTATCTTTCCATATTCCTATTAATATTCTAAGTAGAATTTGAGATCTAAAAGTTGGGATGATAACATATGAATCAGCTTAACATTTAAGAACATGCATTATTAAAAAGGTGTTGTTAAAATGTCATATTGTAGGAGCTACATTAGCATTGTTTTAAAGGTTAGCTATATTACATGTCTTTAGAATCTCAAGGAATCTATAAAATGTAACTATATATGTATATGTGTATATTTCATATCTCTACATATATATTTCATATCTTCAATAAAATATACATGTTTATGCACATATCTATATGCATGCATATGAAAAACATGCAGATATATAAGCTTGTGGGCATGAAATTCCTATATACAGAGAAATAGAGAAAGATAGACTATCATTTTATAATAATAGGCAAGTACTGGTCCTGCCTAGCTAGCAAATGGAAAGAGTGAATGTAGTTATTTTGTAAATTGCCTTTATAGCCTAAGAATCAGGAAAATATAGGAAAGCTTTTCTGCCACTTTGGCTGAAAGTGGTTCTTTGCTGGATCCATATCCTATTTCCTTTGACCTCTTCAGTAGGGTGGCTCAGCTGCACTTTGCTTTCATGTCTTATCTCACTTTATTCTAACAACTCTATAAAGGCACACATTATTCTCTCTAGGTTGTGGGTGATAAAACCAAGGAATTGAATGACTTATATAATGGCACAGTGCTGTTCTTTCCACCTTTAGAGAACTTTGATTTCCACAGCATTTTCAGGGTTTATCAATGGGAAGTGGGATTGAGGGCTGTCTGGACCAGAATCACATCACTTGGGATTACTCATTTTAAAATAGATTCCTGATAACTATAGGTTCTGTCAAATCAGGATTAGAATACAATGGATCTACATTTTTATGCATATCAGAGGGATTATTTTATGAAAAGTCCAAGGTTATGGCTAACAGTAAATGAAACCCACCCAGATCCTAGACAGCTGAGTCATTGCCTGGAGCCTTGAATGCAAAATGTGGTCCCTTTTCTAGCAGCATTGATGTAACGTAGAAATACAAAGTCACTGGCTCCACTATTGCATGTTAATATGATTTCTCCTGATTTATGTGTATATTAAAGTGAGAGAAGTAATGTCTTTAGGAGTCTTTTTTTTTTTTTCTTCTTCAGTCCTTTTATTCTGGCAGAAGTGAGAAAGATATATTCCAAACAAAACAGGGAGAGGGAGACATCTCCCAAGTGAAGCAGACCTAAGGAGGAGTAGTATGCTATAGACTTTTCTCATCGTAGGTGAGAACACACCTGCAAACACATGAGCATCATACAGAGAAGCATGCCCTTTAAAGAGACATTCTTATTTGAATATTCTTACAAAAACACTATGTAGTGGTTGGTGGTTGATACTGCTGTCCTGGTACCATTCCCTCTTCTTGAATCAGAATCTTTCTTCCTTTTGGGAAACTCTTCCTATTTCAGCACTACTGAACTTTATCCTTCCAGTCTTGCTGTAGACATACGATCCAGGCCCAGCCATTCAGTATATTCCAACCCCACTGAATACAATGGCTAAAAGATAAACTCTGCCCAAGCCTTTTCAATGAGACTACATTCTTGGATTTTCTTTGGAACTCAAAGCCATTTTTTCCTAATAGAATTTTTTTAAATTTTTTTTATTGTAATAATTCGTGCTTTGTATATATACATTTTTGTTAGGTACAAATTGATATAGACAAATATGCACACATTTCTCATCTGACCCTTTCCCCAATTCCCACCCCGCTCCCTCGCCCTTCCTCCCTCTCAAGTTCAGTTCAGTGAGTGATCTTGATATAATTGTGTAAGTACATCATGTGCCTTAGGGTGCCCCCCCCCGTCCAATCCCTTCAGTTAAAACAACTTCTTTGCTTATCGAGGATCTCTCCTTTTCATCTGGAGACCCTCTTATACCCCATCTTCTCCCTAGCATCCGCATATTAGGGAGAACATATGCTTCTTTACTCTTTGTGACTGGCTAATCTCACTTAACATAATGTTTTCCAGTTGTATCCACTTCCCTGCAAATGACATGATTTTGTTCTTCTTTATGGCTTGTGTATATATCCCATAGTTTTGTAATCCATTAATCTGTGGATGGACATCTTGGCTGCTTCCACAGTTTGGCTATTGTGAATTGAGCTGCTATAAACATTGATACACATGCATCGGTCTGATAGTTTGGTTTCCATTCTTTTCGGTATATACCCAGTAGTGGAATTGCTGGGTCATATGGTAGATTCACTCCCATTCGTCTGAGGATCCTCCATACTGTTTTCCACAGTGGTTGCACAAGTTTGCACTCCCACCAACAATGTATTAGGGTTCCCACTTCTCCACACCCTCGCCAGCATGTGTTGTTGTTCGTGTTTTTTATGATTGCCATTCTGATTGGAGT
>PVLC010048335.1:0-10781 GCA_004027655.1 Graphiurus murinus
TCTCAGGGGCATTCTACCTCCGAGCTATACCCCCAGCCCTATTTTTTATTCTTTATTTTGAAACCGAGTCTCACTAAGTTGCGGAGTGCCTCACTAGGTAGCTGAGGCTGGCCGCGAACCCGGATCCTCCGGTCTCAGCCTCCCCAATGCTGGGATTACAAGCGTGCGCCACCACGCCCGGCTATCAGATCCTATTTTCATCAGACTCTCTTGACATCCATCTGATATTTAGTTGACAAATCATCTCCCCCATCTAAAGCAGGTTGTAGTCTGAATCAAAAGGGAATGAGGAAACACAAAGAAGGGGTTCTAAACTACTGGGAAACCAAACAGCCAGACAGAGGTGGTCTACGATGAGGTTATGCTGGAAGTAAGGTCCCTGGGGCACAGCTGCCTTATTATATAGGAGCACTTCAGAGATGCCCTTTCTGTTTTTTATGAGGGCCATGCCTCTGCTCTGCTTGGAACTATATAGCTCCAGGCAGCACTTGACTAGGTCAGTAGGTGTGAATCACTGGCAAAGTGACAGAAGGATTGGTGAGTGTTTCATATATATAGACAGCATTTATCAATGGACTGTTTCATTAAATCAAATGGAGTTTATGTCCAAGAAGTGGTAAGTCTCATGCTTCTGTTGAGTTGACTGAAACATGGAGGAAAGAAGGGTAAATATTTCATTCATACAAGTTCAAGTAACTTTATATGGAGTTTTTGGTCACTTCTAAGTACGATTCAGAGGATTCAATATCTGAGATACTTGAGGTCAAGTGGTATATGGGAGTGAAGTGAGCAGGGATTTACTGAGGTGTGACCAATGATTGTGTATATCCCTTCCCAGCTATGCACAGTAATGACACCTTGGCAGCCTGAAATCAGCCATGGTTGAGAATTTACATCATGGAAACCAGCAATGCTACTATAAATCATGGCTTTTACTGTTTTTGTTTGTTTTGCTTTTGAATGTTTTTTAATCCGGAAAACTGTTGGATTATCAAACATTGATCAGCGTAGCGCACAATTTATACATTCTGAAAATTTAATTTCTAGAAAATTAACCAGAAATGACCTTAAATCTTGTTCTACCCCACTCCTGCAATGAAAAATACAATCAAAGATAAATGATTTACTGCTACAAAATTTCTTAATGCTGTTTCCTCAATCTTAATTTTTTTCATAGTGGCCACAGCTAACAGTAGACTAATCCAACCTGTTGATAATTCCATCCCAATTCTTTCCTTTTTTAGACCAAGCCTACAAATATGTTATGACAAATCAGAACTATTTCAAAAGCTTATCCTTTGAATTCATAGTTTTTTCTTGATTAATTAAATCTTGACTGACAGCCATTCACCTCTGCCCATAAAGTAGCCAGTAATTCAGAGACAGTTTAGATTTCTCTGGAAGAGAAAGAATGAATTACCAACATGACTGCTATTGTTTGAATAGTTTGTCCCCTTGGAAACTCATATTGAAATTTGCTGGCCATTGTGGATCATTGGGAAGTAGGGCTTGTAAAAGGAGAGTCGGTGGAGAAGAGGGTTGGAGCAGTTCTCCACTGGCAAAGTGGGTTGTTATAAAGTGGAGCCATTCTTAATATTGGGCTTCTTTTTAAATGCTTTTATTGGTGCGTTGTAATTATACATTTTTGTGAGGTTCAAATTCATATAAATAGCCATGCACATAGGTCTTGATATGATTCCCTTCAGGTCCTATCCCACTACCCACCTCTCCCCATATATAACAACTGGATGGGTAATAAAACCTTCATGTTTGGGCACAGCATAATTTGAACTCTTTCTTTCTTTTGCGTGGAATCAATCGCCTTTTCACATTTTTCCATGTTATGTCACCTTTCCCAGATACCACTGCTTTGCCATTGGGTTTCCCACCTCTAGAACCATACATAAAATATTTTTCTTTTTCCTTTAAAAATTACCCAATCTCAGGTATTCTGTGTTTTGATAATGAAATTTAGAGTAAGACAAAGACCAATGGATAAAAACTTTGCATTCTTCCTAGGAAATGTTACAGTAACAATCCCCCCCCTCCAATCTAGAAACTACTTTTAGAGACTTAACACATCTTAAGAACAGGAACTAGAAGACACAAATTCAGCTATTCATGTATTGTATAAGAACACAATATTAAAATTTACTCCCTGATGCTGTCATTGGAAACTTGCAATAATTTTGATCTCTCTCAAAAAAATCTCATGATCATTACCCTTATCATCTAGTGAAGGTCATAAATTATATGATAATCTTTATCAAAGACAAGGTAGAGAGGATGGTATACAAAGGACTCTAACTGTATCATATACTATATCAAAACTTAACTTGGTGCTGCAAACACTGGTTTGTTTATTGTTAGTTTACAATTCTGAGAATATTTCAGATTTTATATGAAATAGAGCAAAAGTTATTACCAATCCTAACTTTATGATCTGGACACAGAAAATTCAGATTGGATATTTAAAGTCTTCTTCTAAGAATTTAAGACGTTTCTCCCTTAGTGGCATTACACTTTTACAAGCACTGGCATTATTTATTAACCCTCAGTTGATTAGAAGGGTAAGCTAAATACAATAGCTTATTTCCTAACAAAACCAGAAACTTGAAGTGTAACTATAATTGCTTCTTGCCCAGATGACAGAAAGCAATTTCAGTGACTGTTTTACTTAATTAGGATGCATGAAGCATGGACCTCCAGGTCATGTACTTCTGTAAATTATGCCTCTTCAATTTTCTTGAGAAAGTTCTTGTGTCTCAGGTGCCTTGGCATGGTTTTTAGTAAAACCATATGAACTCAGTGTATCTAGACTTCACTTATTTGTGGATATTTTGTGGACTCTGCCTTCTGTTTTTTTCATAGAACCCAGTTCATTTAATTAATTATTTACTTTAATTTGCTGGGTATTAACTGAAAAGTTAAGAGCAAAGAAGCTTCATTATCCATTTGTTGGCACAATATTTATGAAGAAATGGGTGACTGCATGAAGGCACTCCCTCAATTTATTTTGCACAAAGAGAACTTTGAAATAGAAGCTTTTGGCCCCTTGCCCAGATTAAAGGAAGTTTTGAAAGAAGGCTAAGTCTGTATTAGCCTGAAGAAAATGAGCTGCCTACCATCATAACACAATTTGCAAGACAGAGTTGTGCAAAATGACAACACAGGAAACTAGACACCTCCTCTGCACTTTAGGGATGTCACTGGGTGGCTCCATGGGAGTTGCAGATCAACAGACACATATTTGAATATGAGTCAAAATTCACATTTCAAAGACAAACACAAACTGGTGTTTTTAAGATCATCTAACATTTATGTCAACCCACTACAACATGATTATAAATACTTATTAAGCAGTTATGTCAGGAAGCTAAGACTGAGGTAAGAAGAAATATAAAACATAGTTGCCACACTCAAAGCACAACCAATAATAGTAGCACTAATAAAGGCCTAAGCAATAAAAATGAATACAAAAAGTATCACATATAAAGTATATACTATACTGTGTATAAACTATTTCCTTTCTTCTTAGGCTATTAGTAGAGAATTAACCATATCTTAGTCATCGAGTTTTGATCAATGCTTACTATGATTATTTCTAACTTATGACAGTGAGTAGAGTATCAACATTTGGATACTTTAAGGCGAGTCTTCTTTAACCCTCCTGTAGTTATTCCTTAAACCTCAGAGTGAGTCTTGATATCTAGGGTAATATCACATTTAAAGTTTGAATATATAACACAAATCTAGTGTTTTGACTGGATTTAATTTTACTGGGCAGGATCCAAAGGTTTCCTCAAGTTTCTCGTGGCCCTTGAACATTTGAGTGTAAATATATAATATGTGTGCATACAACATATGGCTTCAGATGGAACGTACAGGAAAAAAAAAAAAAAAAAAGGCCTGAGTCCAGTTCCTTGCCCATCCCCTCAGCAAGCACGACTCTTCCAGAATGGAGTACTTTTTGTTTATTCTGGTTCACATGCATCCTAGCTAACTGTGTGGTGGTTTACTTCATTTCTCAGCTCACAGCCTGCAGAACATTGGTAGGATGCATCGGGAATATGCAGAAGTCTCTCATGAAAGGTATCACACCAGATCTAATCAGTAATGTACAAGAGCCCATGAGCTATAAAATATAAGCCAGTCCACCATTTTTCTTTCCTGTCCACTCACAGTTCTATCAAGCATGGATACCATACCACAAGAGAATCCTAATCAAGAAAAACCTGGATAATAACATCAGTCCTTTAGAAAATGACATTTTATGCATGCAAATAAATGGCATGGCCCTGATGGTTTTTGCTGCTAAACCTTTTATGTTTTTATTCTCTTCTTCAATCAAAGCATAGAGTGCTTACTGATTACAAAGGAACAGAGGTCTGAGAATTGATTTTAATGATCCTACTGCATTTTCAGCAGTCTTAGACAGCTTAGTGAGATAAAAGCTGGAGTGACAAGAGTGTAAAGTGTTTTCAAACAGATTTGCATTGTTCAGGGCCATGAGCTGTTTTGTTCTTTGGGGAACTGGAAGACACAGGGAGAAGTGCGCATTAGCCATTTGAAAACTGCAGATCTGGAGAATGATAGAATTTGAAGAGACCTGGGATGCCTCTCTTGTCTTCAAGTTACAACTTTAATTTTACTGATAAGGCAATAGAGATCCAGAAAAGGAAAACGATTTGTCTAAGGCCATAGACAAAGGTGAATGTGAGAGCTAATATTTGAACTAACTTCTACTGGCATAAGTCCAGTAAGTTTTTCATTATAATGTATTTATTGCATAACCTGGCTAGGAATGCTTCTTTCCTTCTTTCTTTCTTCCTCACAATATCCCTCCTTATTTCCCTTTGTCTCCTTGTCTCTGTCCTTGTTTTCCCCCCTTTCTTCTTTCACTTTCTTTTCAACCACCTACTCATCCATCTGCTTTAATAATTATTGACTGAGTAACTATTATGTGCAAAGAATATGCGTGGAGTAGGGATTCTGATGGGTCCCTGGCCTCAGGAAACTCAGTATAAGAGAGCACATGGACAGTGGATCAAGGAAAGCATTCTCAGAAAGTCATATTTATATTGAGACCTGAAGAAAACTGCTCAGGAGATAACCTAAAAGAGCCATGTGCTGATATTCCACAGCAGAAAACTACTTAGTGAGTTCCCAGACTAGAAGAGTGGATCAGGGAGGTCTTAAAAATAATAATAATAATAACATACCAGGCACAGTTCTGCTCAATCTTGAACTCTCACTAAAATATTTTATCTCTGTATGGTTTTGAAATTTTAAATCAATAAATTAGGAATAACCATTTTGAGTAAACTTGAACAGGAAAATGCATCACACCTCTGCTCTAAGACACTGTCACCATAATGAGAGAATCAGTGTCCTTCCTTCCCATAGATCCTTGCACCCCCATGAAAGCCACTGGCATGGTGTATGGGCTGTGGACTCTGAAAGAAGACAAATTAAAACATTTAATCCTGACTCTCAACATTCTGGTACTTCCCTCTCTTGTCCCCAGACTTCTGCTTTCTTGTGTGCAGAAACAGAATTCAAAATTGCTCTCCAGTAGGTTGCATAGAACACAGGTAAAGAGCCCAGTAGAATGGCAGGTACATTAAGTAATTAAACATTCAGTAAGTAATAGAGCATATGCCATTTTAAAAGTAAAGGTTTTAAGTACAATATCAGTTGATGATCTTTAATAGCGGCAATGAATTTCTAGAAATATAAGTACTCTTTACCCAGATACTGCCAATGATGAAAGGGAAGGAAGGTAGAGAAGGAAGTTAGAGAAGGAAGGAAGGAACGAAGGAAGGAATGAAGGAAGGAACGAAGGAAGGAAAGAAAGAAGGAAGGTTGGTTTCCAAGAGAACATATTGGGTCTGAAAATATTACCTGTGCCTATAAAAGTAGAGTATTAATGAGCCCCTTGGGTTACAGACGTGATCAACTTATCTTAAGACTATTCTTACTAAGGCAAATAAAAATAGAATAGGATCAAATCTGTACAGAGGACTCCTCATCACTGGAAATGAAATGAAGCACATCTACACTTAGTTTTTTTGTCTCAGTTCTGTCTTCTGCAAATGGGGGTAACACCTTCTAGGGTAATTTTTTGATGAAAGATTAGAAGGTAAATAATATAGAATTTATTATTATTATTATTATTATTATTATTATTATTATTGTTGTTGTTATTATTATTGTTATTCCCTGTATCTGGAACAAAATAGATGCCTAGTAGGTGCTATTTTTTCATTCATGGAATGAGAAGGTCATATTTTGTAATATAGGTTTGAAATGATAATGCTTCATAATTTGATTATGAGGACAATAATTTAAAAAGTGATTGAACTTTCTTCTTTGTCCAAAACATCTCATGGTGTTATGGAGATCCAAGTTTTGCCATAATTTTCAAATATGGGGAAAAGAGAGTTGGATGTCATTATGCAGGAAAGAAGAAGTCCTGTAGCTCTTTCCAGTAAGGCTTTAAAGGCACCAAATGTGCTTTTAAGCATATACAAATAAGTCTACTGCTTGAGTAAAAACAAAACAAAAATCCTTATGTCTTTAAGCAGAAAGAAATCTTGGTGGGCAGAGATGTAATATTTTATGAAAATAGTTTATCCTGAATTACATAATATTCCTCGATGTTTAAAGCAAACATCAGCGAACAAAGCTTTCTCTGTAACAGAATCTTTGAAATGCATAGCTGTTCATCAACCTGATACTGCTTTCTGTGCCTTCTCAGCAGTGCTATCCCCAGAACATTGACTGTCACAGCTGGGTGTTGGAGATATTTTCCCATGCTATACATAGGACATTTATCTTTTGGGGTGGCATTTTGTAAACTAGAGTAATTCACATAGAGTAGCAGCTCTCTGGATACACACACATTTAAAAAAATTGTCTTTGACTTAGGATTAGAAAAAAATCACCATTTGGCAACCATCATGGTTAAAAGCACTTCAGTAAGATCCACCAGTGGATGCTAAACCACGTGGCATGAACTTTGATTGTAACAGGTATGTGTATCGTACCCCAGAGAAGAAGAGGAGGCTAGAATAGAAGCTCAGGCGAGGCTGGCTCCACTACCTTAGTGATGCACCCTCCCAGGGATGGCAATGAGAGGCTGACACCAGGTACCTCCAGGAACCATGCACAGGAGCAAACAGTTCGCTGGCTCAGGGCAGAAAACAAGAATAATAATACTGTGTATTAATTTCATGTGAGCTGTTATTTTAGATAATATACACATAAGAGATCCAATTTTATCTTTATGGAGTAAATTATTTTATTCCCACTTTTTAGAGCTCAGAAAACTGAGAATCAAGATTTAGACTCTTGATTGCAATCAGGAGGAAGATGGGACAAACCAAGATGTTGAGGGAACTGCCAAACTAGCTGTCCTGTACTCTGAGAAAGTGTCAAGGTCATGAAAGACAAAGGAAGATTAAGGTGCTACCCCAGACTGAAAGAAATTGAAGCGACTTGACACTGGGAGGCAATATGGGACTCAGGACTTTCTTTTGCTGTAAAGATACTTGGAGAAGACTGGAAAAATGTGAATAAGGAAGCCAGGTTGGTGGCACATTCCAGTAATCCCAGTACTGGGGAGGCTGAGACAGGAGGATTGCTGGTTTGAGGCCAGTCTCAGCAAATAAGTGAGACCCTGTCTCAAAATAAAAAATAAAATAGGGTTGGGGTATAGCTCAGAGGCAGAATGCTTCTGGGTTCAACCTCCAGTACCAATTATAATGATAAAAATAATTATTATTAGGTAACACTATATTCAGGTATATTTCCTGAATTTGATCATTGTATTCTTAGTATGAAAGAGGATGTCTCCTTGCTTTGGGGGAACACATTGAAAACTTGAAGAACAGAGACATGTCTGAAACCTATTCTTAAGTAGTACAAAAGGAAATCATGTGTGTTTGTGGGGGCAGAAGAGGAAGAGCAAGGAAAGGAGAGAGAGAAAGTAAAAGTGATGATACAATGTCAAAATTTGGGGAATCTGGATGAAGTACATGGGGCCTCTTTACAACATTTTCAAGTATTTGAGAAGTATGAAGTTGTGTCCATATTTAAAATTTTAAACAAGTGTGTTGGCTTTAAAGCACAGCAACCCTTTCTGGTATGACATAGTTTCTTTCTGGCATTTTGCTGGGTCCTGGGTTTGATTATAAACAGCTTGTTGGAAAGGTACAACACCTCAGCAGTGGTGGGAAGAAGACCAGATGTATCCCTAATGCATATGAATGTCTTCTTCAGCTAACTACAGTTGAGGTTTTCTTGGCAATCCCAAATCACTCCTCAACAAAAGGTGGTTATTACCCGCACCCCCCTCAACTAAGTCAGTCATAGATGACTACTATAGGACCCAGTACAGAGATGAGACTAGATTCAGGTACTGGACATTCACAAAGTCTTAGTTGACGGCCTTAGGTTGGATTAATTAATTGCTGCTGGCTTTCATACCTATGCTACCAGGCACACCTTATTCTTTCAGTTTCTTCTTCTTTATCTCTCATCTTCCTCTCCCTACTGTATTTACTCTCTATGTTATTCAGCTAAGATTTAGACAGCATAATTTCCTCTATATATTCAAAACAGAACACTTCTTCCTGACAGGTCAATCTCTCCACTGACCCCAAATCATACTCAGTCCGACCCTAATGCCTTCTCTTGTATCTTCCCCTCTAAAATAATAATAATAATAACAATAATAATAATAATAATGCATATTAATTTCATGTGAGCTATTATTTTAGATAATATACACATATGAAATACAATTTAATCTTTATATCTTTATGGAGTAGATTATTATTCCCATTTTTTTAGAGCTCAGAAAACTGATAATCAAGATTTAGAGTCGACGGACTCAAGATGGCGCCTGAGTGAAATGCCTTTTACCCAGACGCTGTGATTCCGAATCAAATCTGCCAAAAAAACAGCTTCTTAACAGAAGGAAAAAGCAACAAAAAGGGGCGAAAGCTGAACCACAACAGAAAAGGACTTGTAGATCCTTCGGAAACTACAGGAGACTCACTGCCGAGCCGTGAGCTCCGCGCGGGCTTCGAGCGGGCCCCGAGCGGTCCACAGGCCCCGCGCTGGGTGCAAACTCGGCGGAGCTGGGACACGGAACTGAGAACTCCAGGCACCTCGGCGGATCCAGGGAACAGGTGCGGCGTGCCACATCCAGGCAGGCAGGGAACCCCCACCAGCTGTAGCCACCAGAAACCAGAAGCGCGGGACGAGCAGTGTAAATTCCTGTGAGAGATTTCCAGGGCACTACTGCAGGGACTGGGCAAGTGACTGCACAACAGAGATTGATCCAGGATGGCAGGAAACACAATTTCTGTACAGAAAAAAGCAGAGCGGGACTGCGCAGACTCCAGGAAACAAGGAAGCGGGCACCACGCGACGCGAACCAGCGGCGAGATCCGTGAACATCTGGAGTCGCGAACCTGCGGGATCAGCGAGCTGGCGCGCAAGCCATTTTGCGCACCAGCACCCCCTCTCATACAACTCCCGCCGCCGCCAGCTACCCAGACCTCCATTGACTCAGAGCGCCCCCCCCCCCCCCCCCCCCCCCCCCCCCCCCCCCCCCCCCGCGACCACAGGAGGAACAAACAACAACAGAAACTCCAGCAACGGGGATATGTAAGTTGAATCGGGCCCCTGTCTTTCAGGAATTCATGTGAACAGCCCAGAGACATAAGCTAACAGCAACAAAGCCCCTGCTTGCACTGACTGAGCAAATACAAACGCCAGAGACACACTCGAAAATTTAATCTCGGTACTTATGAACTAGCAGAGTGCTTGTCTTAATGCTTGGTTGCCATTTTTATGTTTTGGGTTTTTGTATCTTTGTTAGTCTGTTTATTTTAATGTGTTATATCTGTGTTTACTCAGTATTCGTTTTGCTTTGCCTTGATTTACATAAGTTTGTTTGGATGATTGTTTGCTTGGTTAATACTTGCTTAGCCTGTTGAATCATCTCCCTTTCCCGCCTACAAGCTTCCCCCTCCTCTCTCCCCTATATATTTCTCTCCTCAACATTTTACTTCCTCTCTTTTCTTTTACTTTTTCTTTTTTCCCTGTCTCATATCAAGACCATCTCCTACTATCACACTCAAAACTCTATACTGACTACCAGACTCACTGGACATATTCACTATCGCTAATCTTTAACAACACATCAGCTCAATATACTCAACCTTTTATTCCACTGGAACATACTCTCTTCTTTACCCTATTCCTGCATGCATTATCGAGATTTCTCACCCAACCTACTATCCCTGTATATACCTTCAGATACTCCTACCCCCCACACACCCCGCAGAGATTGGACAAGAAAACTTGCAGGAGCAGCAAAGATATAATTCCAAGAACAGGGGAGTTATGGGAAGGAAAAATAAGAAAGAAACAATGAGCTACCACAACCCCTCAATTACAGATATCACCAACCCAGAATGGCAGAGATTGCCAGAAGAACAATTCAGATCATTAATACTAGAAACAATACAGGATTTTCAGAAAGAATGTAGGCAGAGCTTTAAAGAAATAAAGTAAGAAATAAAGGAACAAATAAACAAAGAATTTGATGACCTGAAAAGGAACCAAAGAGAAGCATTGAAGGAAGTGAAAGAAGAAATAATTGAAATGAAGGCATCAATACAAACTATAAACAGCAGATTGGATCACATGGAAAATAGAATATCACTCTTAGAAGATGACCATTCCAAAAACGAATCTATAGTACA
>PVLC010048336.1:0-10789 GCA_004027655.1 Graphiurus murinus
AAATAGCATCTCACTAAGTTGCAGAAGTCCTCACTAAATTACTGAAGATGGCCGGCCACAAACCTGCAATCCTCCTGTTTCAGCCTCTCAAGTACTGGGATTACAAATGTGTGCCACCAAGCCTGGCTTATTTTTTATTTTGACACAGTCTCTAAGTTGCTGAGAGTTCTCTTTTTTGGGGAGTAGGAGGGAGACTGAGGATTAAACCCAGGGGCATTCTATCTCTGAGCTACATCCACAGTCCTATTTTATTTTTTATTTTAAGTTGCTGAGGCTGGCCTCGAACTGCAATTCTCCTGTCTCAGCCTCCCAAATACTGGGATTATAGGCATGTGCCACCATGCCTCACTGAGACCCTGTTTCAAAATAAAAAGGTCTGGGGGGGGTAGGCGTGGTGGCACACACTTGTAATCCCAGTACTTGGGAGGCTGAGACAGGAGGATCACAAGTTTGTAGCCAGCCTCAGGTACTTAGTGAGGCCCTCCACAACTTTGTGAGACCCCGTTTCAAAATAAAGAATAAAAAATAGGGCTCGGGTGTAGCTCAGAGGAAGAATGCCCCTGGGTTCAATCCCCAATACCAAAAAAACAAAAACAAAACAGGAAAATGGGTTAATATGTGATATGAGGCAATAAACCAGGGCCTGGGGACAGAGCGTGACCCTGGGGTGGGAGTCAGGGAAGGCCTCCCCAGAGGCCTGAGGCTTTTGGCGAGTGACATGGATGAATTCAGACTCCACTCATCCTGGGAAGGAGGGAGGGAGCCGGCCTCAAGGGTCTATAGCCCCCTGCAGAGGGAGGTGCGGGGAAGTCCTGGTTTGGGGTGCGTCCCGGGCCCACAGGATGGTTTGGTGTGGATGTGCAGGGCCTCGGGGAGACACACGAGTTGTGTGTGGCCATCAGCAGTGTGTGAGGGGGCATTGACAGTGTTGGGGGTTCCTGGGGCAAGGGCTGCTGTCCCAGCCGCGCTGAAGGATGCAGGGCTGATCTGTGTCTCGGCTTCTCTGCCCCATGGGCCGGGACCCCGGTGGAGCAGGAGGGCTCACCGGCTCCCCCCTGGTCTGCCTGCAGGCTGCATGCGGAGTCCAGCCCAGCCTGAGGAAGTACAGAAGCCAAGGGTCCTCGCAGTGTCTCTGCCAGCCTCACCATGAACCTGGAGCCGCCCAAGATGGAGATCCGGTCGGCCACCAGGGTGATGGGGGGACCCGTCACCCCCAGGAAAGGGCCGCCCAAATTTAAGCAGCGGCAAACCAGGCAGTTCAAGAGCAAGCCCCCCAAGAAAGGCGTTCAGGGGTGAGCAGAACTGGGGAAGGGGCGCCTCCAAAAGGGAGGAGGGGGCAGCGGGGAGGCAGAGGCTGGAGGAGGCGCATCCTGAGAGTGAGCGGGGCAGAGCCTCAGCCACTGTGCCTCAGGGATGCGTGCGCATGCCCACCACCCACCTGTGCACATGCGCACACGCCACCCCCACGTGTGCATGTCCAGGCGCCCCGCCTTGGACTGTCTCCTGTCGTCTAACAGAAAGGCTGGTACTTTATGCAGAAAAGAGGCTTCATTAGCTCACAGTGTGGCGCTGAAAGTCTCAGTGGTGGGGTCCCCATTGGTTAGGCATCTGGTAAGGGCCCCGTAGTTATATCACAACATGGTGGCTGGCATCAGAGCAGGACTGCCAGCAAGGGTGATCTGTCCCCCTGGAGAGTGGGAAGGGGCTGGGCTCACTGTTTGACAGCAACCTGCTCTACATGTGGGGTTATAACCTAGTCCTGTGAGAACCTCTAATCCTTATTGTTCTAATCACCCACTAGGCCCCCCTTAAAAATACACCACCTCAAGCTGGGTGTGGTGGCGCACGCTTGTAATCCCAGCATTTGGGAGGCTGAGACTGGAGGATCTGGGTTTGCCACCAACCTCAGCTGTTTAGTGAGGCCCTCCGCAACTTAGTGAGACCCTGTTTCAAAATAAAGACTAAAAAATAGGGCTGGGGGTATAGCTCGGAGGTAGAATGCCTCTGAGTTCAATCCCCAGTACCACAAAAAAAAAAAAAAGGTACACCACCTAAAGCCAGGTGTGGTGATGAATGCTTGTAATCCCAGTACTTTTTTTTTTCTTGCAGTACTGGAAATTGAATCCAGGGACATTCTACCTCCGAGCTGCACCCCCAACCCTATTTTTTATTCTTTATTTTGAAACCAGGTCTCACTAAGTTGCGGAGTGCCTCACTAGGTAGCTGAGGCTGGCCACGAACCTGGATCCTCTGGACTCAGCCACCCAAATGCTGGGATTACAAGCATGCACCACCACGCCTGGCTGTAATCCCAGTACTTGAGAGGCTAAGACAGGAGCATCTCATGTTCAAGGCCAGCCTCGGCTACTTAGCGAGGCCCTCTGCAATTTAGTGAGACCCTGTTTCAAAAATAAAGAATAAGTGCCAGACGTGGTGGCGCACGCTTGTAATCCCAGCATTCGGGAGGCTGAGACCAGAGGATCCGGGTTCGCGGCCAGCCTCAGCTACCTTGTGAGGCACTCCACACTTAGTGAGACTCGGTTTCAAAATAAAGAATAAAAAATAGGGCTGGGGGTATAGCTCGGAGGTAGAATGCCCCTGAGTTCAATCCCCAGTACCGCAAAAAGTAAAGAAAGAATAAGCCGGGCGTGGTGGCACACTAGGGTTCCAAGCACAGGAACCTTGAAGAATGAACTCAGAGCCACACCCTCACACCCTGCAGTCCTCACGCCGGGCTCTTGCATGGCGCACACCTGCCCACATTTGCCTGGGCCTGTTTCCCCCTCACCCGGTCTCAGCCACATTCTCTGGGCAGCAGACTCAGCCTGCTGGTGGAAGGAGCTCTCTCTGGCCTGGCCCAGCAGCCGGAGGTCCGAGAGGAGAGCTGTCTCTGCCCGCCGGGGCCCCAGCCTGTGCCTGGTCTCCAGGGAGGGCTAGGTGCTGACCTCCGCCATTGTCCCTGACCCCTGTGTTCTGCAGGTTTGGAGATGACATCCCTGGAATGGAAGGCCTGGGAACAGGTATGACTGCGACTAGCGCTGTCCTGAGGGTGTGCCCGGTCCCCTCCCCCAGCGCCCCCCCCCAGGATCTGGGTTCGCTACCTAGTGAGGTCCTCTGCAACTTAGTGAGACCCTGTTTCAAAATAAAGAATAAAAAATAGGGTTGGGGGTATAGCTCGGAGGTAGAATGCCCCTGAGTTCAATCCCCAGTACCAAAAAAAAAAAAAAGTTTCAGCTCCCAGAGTGGGGGGACCCATAGGTGGGTTCACCAGGCAAGAGGAGACGGCCTTGTCGCCCACCGCCCCCCAGCAAAGCCCTCCCTCCTTAGACTCCTCCCCGAGTCTACTGCACTCTCTGCCAGGGCAGGGAGGGCCCAGACAACATGCCCCCCAAAACTGGTGCACCCCGGGAGGAGGGCCTGCACCCGGTCTCCACGTGGGATGTGGAAAACAGGGCGGTGGGGGTTGGGTAGCGCCTGGGCCATGGGGTCCTCCCTGACCCCGTCCCTCCCGCAGACATCACGGTCATCTGCCCCTGGGAGGCCTTCAACCATCTGGAGCTGCACGAGCTGGCCCAGTACGGCATCATCTAGCAGGCCCGCCCAGAGCTCCGGATCCTCCCCGCTGCCCCCCCCCCCCCCCCCCCCCCGCGCTCAGGATCCCTGGTGAGGAGCCCCCAGCCCCACTCACCCCGGGCCTCCGGAGTGGGGTGATCTCAGGCCCCAGATGCCAGTCTCAGGAGCCCACCACCTCCCCCAGGATACCCTGCCGACCCGCTGGAGACTCTGGTCCACCCCCTCAGGTCTGCGGGACAGGGGGTAGACCCCAGTCCCCAGCGCTCCCCTCCTCGAGGCTGGAACACAGAGAGGCCCCCCGGGAGCGTTCTCCACACCCCAGCCCCCCATGCTGCCCTGGAGTGGTCACAGTGGGTGTCAGGAGTCCTGGGAGCATGCGGTGAGAGAATGAGACCCCCCTAGTCCCCACCAGCCTTTCCAACATGGCCCTTCTTGTCACTGTTTCAAAATAAAATTAGCGTGTCCTCGCTGTCTGTGGTGTGCTTGGGGGGCGGGTCTCAAGGCGGAGGGCTGCTTCAGCCGGAGTCCTTGGAGGAAGGGCGGTGGCGGCAGACAGAGCCGGCCAGGCAGAGAGGCTGGAAAACCGGCCGACCTACCACCCCTCAGCGCTTGGCCACGCCAGCCTCACCCGCTGCCCGGGGCCGTGGTCAGCCAAGTGTGTGGGCGGCCAGAGCAGGCTTCGCTGAGGAGCGGGGACAGACGAGGCCCAGCAGCCTCACACTCCACGAGGCAGGAGCTCTCGTCCCCACCTCCCACACGGGGAAACTGAGGCACACAAGTCCAGTAACTACCCCCCATCACCAGCCAGCCCATCCCTGAACAGTGCACACCCAGGGCAACCCGCAGGCTCCACCGGACACGGCGCACGCCGGTGCAAGCCATCCGGCCGCACGGCAGTCACACCGACCCTGTGCTCCATCAGGTAGACGTGTGGTCCACTCCGTGCGAGTGACGAGACGTGACTCTCCAAAGGGCCCGTTGTGATTCCACTTATGGGACAGTCGCAAGAGGGCATTCGCCCTGGAGCTGGAGGCAGAGCCCGGCTGAGCTCTGGGCCGGGGGAGCCGGTGGCCGGGAGCTTCCCGACCCAGCCCAGGGGGGTTCCGTGGAGTAGGAGTGCAGCCCACTGCAGACCGGCAGTTTATTGCATGAGTGAGAGATTTCAACCAACAATGTACTCTCTCCCCAAAACAGCCTTTTGGCCTGAGAGACCTGGGCCTTCCTCTCAATCCCACCAAGGTTCAGAAAGAGGGAGGTGGCTGTAGGTGCAGGAAGGGGTCCGGGGTGAGAAAATGGGGGCCTGGGCCAGTCAGGGGCTAGGCTAGGTCCAGGGTTGGAGGCAGCGGTGGGAGGCAGGCCCCCCCCCCACCAGATGGGAGGCAGACGAGGCAGACAGATCCCAGCAGCCTTTGCAAGGAGCCACTAAGCATGGACTCGGGTGTCCTCCGGGAAGTCTGGCAGTGGCACGGGCTGGCTCACAGCTGGGACACAGCGAGGCCCAGGGCCTCTGGATGGCCCAGCAGGGGCAGAGGTCTGGGGAGGCTACTCTGACCCTGAGGTGAGGAGCGGCCCGGGGCCCCATTGGTGCTGCGGCTTGTCCTTGGTCTCGCCCAGCAGGGAGTCAGCACAGGCAGGCTGCGCTCGCGGAGGTCCGGGCTTGGGGTCCTTCAGTACCCTGCGGACAGCGAGGGCCCTCAGCAGGTGGGCAGCTAGCAGGAGCTCTGCCCCCTGGGCCACCACGACGGCAATGGCGCAGATGCCCACAGCCCAGAGGTTCCCACGCAGCCACTGCAGTAGCGCGGGCCCGCAGCCCTCCAGGTGCACAACGTGCCCGGCTGCACCCTCATCCAGGTGCAGCACCCCAAAGCCACACTGGGAGTTTACTGAGGCCCCGTCTTCCTGCGGGCTGATGCAGCAGGAGGCAGGGAGGCTGCAGGCCTGCACCCCGGGAGAGCTGCAGTTAAAGTACCTGCAAGGAGAAGAAGGCTCAGGCTCAGAGGGAAGGCCAGCTTCCAGGATCTCCTATCTGCTTTCAAACACCCATGGATGGCCATGCACACTCAGACACATGCTCCTAAGTGCACATGCACAGAGGCACACACAAGGCATACTCACACACACACACACACACACACACACACACCCCTACATGCGCATGTGCACGTACACTTGGGCACATGTGATACCCAGCTTCCCGTGTCCCTGTGCCTGGCTGTCCCCGGCTCCCATGGGCAGGTGGAGTGGCTCTTGGCGCCAAGGGTCTTGTCTGTGAGAAGGTGAGGAGCGGAGGAGGTAAGAGGAGCTGGCTTCTTAGAGCAGGCAGAGCTGAAGCAGGAGAAGTACACAGAGCTCTGCCAGAGGGGAGCACTTGTCCTGGGCAGCGACAAAGGCCAGGGGCTGGGCAGAGCCCCAGGTGTCCAGGGACCCTCAAGTGCCCTTGACCCTCCATGGGCATCCATGTTCATGTGCGGGGACCTCGTCTCTAGGAGCCTGCGGAGATGGTCCCCATGCCCCTCACAGGCACCGTCCCCGCCCAGCGCATGGGGGACCCAACACGCTTTAGTGACTTTGGGGGAACAAGTGGCTAGTTTTAGAGTGTCCTGTGACTCCATCTCTGTGGTCAGTTGGCCTCAGCAGCTCCGGGAAGGGGCACCTGTCTGTTCTGGGTGACACAGGGAGGACAGACCTGGCTCAGGGTGTCTGTGCTTTGGGGAAATTGAGAACGCAGACACCCTGGAGCGGTCCATAAAACACGGTACACCCAGGGGCTGGTGTGTAGCTCAGGGAGAGGGGCTCACACCACACAGCGCGTATGAGGCCCTGGGTTCATCCCCAGCACCACATGCATACACACACATACACACACACACACACACACACACACACACACACACACACACACATGCTCGCTGCATGGTCCTCCCAAATAGACAATGGCTACTCACACACTCACAGTGGGGGAAACTGGATGGCATCCTGAGTTAACCTGAAAGTTCTTTTCTTAGGGGTGTTCTACCTCCGAGCTATACCCCCAGCCCTACTTTTTATTCTTTTTTTTTTTTTTTGAAACTTTTTTTTTTTTTTTTCAGTACTGGGGATTGAACTCAGGGGCGTTCTACCTCCGAGCTATACCCCCAAGCCCTATTTTTTATTCTTTATTTTGAAACCGAGTCTCACTAAGTTGCAGAGTGCCTCACTAGGTAGCTGAGGCTGGCCTCGAACCGGGATCCTCTGGTCTCAGCCTCCCGAATGCTGCGATTACAAGCGTGTGCCACCACGCCCGGCTTTATTCTTTATTTTGAAACAGGGTTTTACTAAATTGCGGAGTGCCTCACTAGGTAGCTGAGGCTGGCCTCGAACCCAGATCCTCCAGTCTCAGACTCCCGAATGCTGGAATTACAAGCGTGCACCACCACGCCCGGCCCCGGCTGAAAGCTATTTTCATCTGACCTTGAGGTGGTCCAGCTCTTGAAAAAAGTGACCTTCTAAGCTTCTCCATGAAGGTCCCCGTGCCTGCACAGCCCCGCTGGAGGGAGGCCGTAAGGAGGCCTCGCCTGGGCCCAAACCAGGGAGAGGCCAGAGCCCCCTGCACCTCACGGGTGGCTCTGCACATTCGTGTGTGTCTATGTCTGCGAATATGTGAATAAGCATGTGTGTAGACGAGCGTGTGGTTGAGTGTGAGTCTGAGTTTTCTGCGCGTGCATGCAAGCCCTCGTGAGGGTGCACGTGTGAAGCCTAGGTGCGGGCGACGTGTGAGTGTGCGTGCACATGTGAGCGAGTGTGAGACCACTCACAGGTTCTGCTGCCAGTCCTGGTAGGACGTCGCTCCGCAGCACCGCAGCCCCAGCTGCAGCTGGTCCAGGAGGAAGCGCAGGTCGGGGTTGTCCTGGTAGTTGGTGATGGCTGCCCGCAGGGTGTGCTCCAGGCTGTCCTGCAGAGGTCCCCAGAGGGCCACCACCAGGGCCCCTGCCAGGGCCTCGAGCGCCAGGAAGAAGAGTATGGCTCCGCAGAAGCAGCGCAGTAGGCAGCTGTTCTCACACAGGGCGCCCAGGCAGCCGGCCAGGCTGACCACGCTGACCACCAGGCCCCCCAGCACCAGCACCAGCATGGGGTCCGGGGGCAGGGCACCCTCCCAATCACTCACCAGAGACCCCTTGACAGCCAGGCCCCAGAGCCCCACGGCCAGGGCCAGCAGGCTCAGCAGGCAGAAGGGGAAGGTGGAGAAAAAGATCAGGTACTTGACACAGCTGCTCCCCGCGGGGAGGGAGGGGGCCAGGCCGCCCCTCCAGGCCTGCTGCTTGGCCGAGGGGGGGCGGCAGCAGCTCCAGGCCCCCACCCCCTGCCCAGGCGAGGGACCAGGGTGGCTTGACATGGGCGAACTGTTCACGGAGAGGGGAGGCTCCTGGCCCGCAGCGTCCTGCAGATGGAAGAGAAACCCGGAGACCTCGCTGTGGATACCCCATTCAGACCCCAGGACAAACAGCAAGGGGTGCGGGGGCAGGAGGGGGTCAGGGGTGGAGGGAGCCGCATGGGGGAGGGGGAGGGGAGGACCCAAGACCCAGGTGACTAGGGGTATGGGGGCTGCTGGGAGCATGGGCCCAGCCTCCTTCAGAACAGGGCGATGAGCAGCCCCTGCGAGGCCTGAGGGGACGCCAGAGCCAGGCGGCGCTCAGTCAGGGCCCCTTTCCCTCTCGCCACACCTGTGTGACAGAGGGGCTGCTGCTGCTCTCTGCTCCCTCCTCCTCCTCCTCCTGCTCTTCCTCCTCCCCCTCCTCCTCCTCCTCTTTCTTCTTTTGGATTGAACCCAGGGGCATTCTACCTATGAGCTACACCCCCAGCCTTATTTTATTTTTTACTATGAAACAAGGTCCCACTAAGTTGCAGAGGGCTTCATTAAGTTGCTAAGGCTGGCCCCAAACCTGTGATTCTCCTGTCTCAGCCTCTCAAGTACTGGGATTGCAAGTGTGTACCACCACATCTGATTGAGGTGTTCTACTTCTGAACTACACCCCCCAGCCCTATTTTATTTTTTATTTGGGAACAGGGTCTTACTATGTTTCTGAGGACCTCATTAAGTTGCTAGGGCTGGCGCTGAACCTGTGATCCCCCTTTCTCAGTCTCCCAAGTACTGGGATTACGTGTACATACCGCGCCTGACTTATTTTTTATTTATTTTGAGACAGGGTCTCATTAAGTTGCTAAGGGTCTCCTTAAGTTGCTGAGGCTGCCCAGCTGCATGCCTGGCTAACAAGATTATTTCAAAAAAGAAAAAGAAAGAAAGAAAGAAAATAAAAGGGCTAGGGGTGTATATCTCAGTGGTGGGGTCCCTGAGTTGTTCCCATTTGATCTTAGCCAAAAGGCTGAGAAGCAGTCCTGGGTTGTTCAATCTCCAGTATGGAAAAAAAAAAAAAAAAAAAAAAAAAGAGGGAGGAGCTGGGCATGGTGGTGCACACTTATAATCACAGCACTTGGCAGGCTGAGACAGGAGGATTGCAAGTTCAAGGCCAGCCTCCAAAATTTAGCAAGAAACCAGGCGTCGTGGCGCACGCTTGTAATCCCAGCATTCGGGAGGCTGAGACTGGAGGGCCCGGGTTAGCGGCTAGCCTTAGCTACCTAGTGAGGCATTCTGCAACTTAGTGAGACTCTGTTTCAAAATAAAGAATAAAAAAACAGGGCTGGGAGTATAGCTCAAAGGTAGAATGCCCCTGAGTTCAATCCTCAGTGCCGCAAAAGAATAAAAAATAGGGCTGGGGGTATAGCTCGCAGGTAGAATGCCCCTGGGTTCAATCCCCAGTACCGAAACAAACAAACAAAAAAAAAAAACTTAGCAAGACTCTCAGCACAGCCCAGCGTGGTGGCACATGCTTATAGTCCCATACTTGGGAGGCTGAGACAGGGGGATTGCAGGTCCATGACCAGCCTCAGCTACTTAGTGATGCTCTCTGCAACTTCGTGAGACCCTGTTTCAAAATAAAGAATTAAAAATAGGGCTGAGGGTGTAGCTTGGTGGGAGAACCTCTGGGTTCAATCCCCAGTACCGCAAAAAAAAAAAAAAAAAAAAAAAAAAAAAAAAAAAAAAAAAAAAAAAACCCAAAACCTCAGCAATTTAGTGAGATTCTGATTCAAAATAAAAAAACAAAATAGGGCTGCCCCCCACAACCCAAGTACTGCAAAAAAAGAAAAAAAAAGGAGAGAGAGGGAGAACCGGGCCCAGGGCCTCCCATGGGACACAGGACATCAGGGCGGGGGCCACCTCCTGCTTGCGGAGACACTGAGCTCTGGCTTACCTGGGACAGCAAGGGGCTCCTCTCTCCGCCCCCCATCCTCCTGCCCTGGGTGCAGATGTGGCACAGGTGTGGCGCGTCCGCTCTGGCCGGGCCTGGCCTGGTGCTGCTGACTGGGCCGCCGCCCTCTGGGCTGCTCTGTGGGCTGTGGAGCCGGGCAGTGGGGGAGCCACGAGCCCCAGCCGCACCCCAGAGTCACAGTGGGATCATGTGAGCAGTCACACTGCAGAGCTTAGGGCGGCCCGCTGTGAAGTGCAGACGATCTTTCTCCTTGGCCCTGAATCCTTGGCCCTGGCTCTGCGGCTCTGCTCAGCTCTGAGAGGGCCCCTTGGGTGTCTGCCTCACCACCATCAGCACCAGGTCGCAGGGTGGGCCTCAACTTTGCCCCACTTTCTCCCCCAGGGCATCAGACCCATAAAATAGGTTCCTAGTTCCAATCCCAGTAGAGCCACCAGCCGCCTGAGTGCCAATTTATTCCTCCATGGCACCCTTCCTGGTTTTCAGGGGTGTGGCTCCTGGCTTCCCCCCACCCTCTGAGCGAACCAGGACCAGGAGGCCACATAACCACCATGTGCATAGAAAGTTTGTTCTTGAGCTGGGCATGGTGGCGCACGCTTGTAATCCCAGTACTTGGGAGACTGAGACCGAAGGATCCAGGTTCGAGGTCAGCCTCAGCTACGTAGTGAGGCCCTCCACAACTAAGTGAGACCCTGTTTCAAAATAAAGAATAAAAAGCCGGGCGTGGTGGCGCACGCTTGTAATCCCAGCATTCGGGAGGCTGAGACCGGAGGATCCGGGTTCGCGGCCAGCCTCAGCTACCTAGTGAGGCACTCCGCAACTTAGTGAGACTCGGTTTCAAAATAAAGAATAAAAAATAGGGCTGGGGGTATAGCTCAGAGGTAGAATGCCCCGGAGTTCAATCCCCAGTACTG